>VWZK01016150.1:531308-560949 GCA_013396935.1 Baryphthengus martii
CTCGGTCCTACCGTCCAAGAGCCCCGGTCCCAGCCAGCCACCGGGCCCTGCCCAGGCGAGCAGGACACGCAGCCGGCTTGTCGCCGTGCCCCAGGCACCGGCCACCCGGTCCACCCTCACCACGGCATCTCCTTTGTCAGCTGAGCAAGCAGTGCCCGATCCAGGCCAAGGCAGCTCCGCTTCCCCACAGTTGGGCTGAAGCAGAACCTTCCTGCCACTTCGTCCCTGAAGCATTTCTGTGAAGTTCGGTGAGCTGCTCAGTCCCATATCTCCGGAGCGTTTGTTGCAGATTTCAGTCCCAAACGATCTTCAGACGCTGGTGCTAGGCAGCGGAACTTGCAGAGGGAGCCAAGCTCTGTGCCAATCTCTCTTTATCCTAAGGGTTGTGCCACTGCCAAACGCTGGAGCTCCCATGGACCCAACCCGTCTCACAAATTAGATGCAATTCTCTGTGGGCTAAAGATAAATACATTCATAACTGGCCAGCACATTTAGAATTGTGTCTTGCTTGATCTAGTAATGACGGCAGCGGACTGAAAGACGGAACTTTTGGGTTCTCCAGCTCGCCCTGCTGCTGAGGCTCTGAGGTACCCTAAGAAATATTGCCAAGCGGCATTCTTCATCAGCAGTCAGAAGCTGTGTGTTTTGTGTTATGCAGTGATCAAACAGGGCTTCAAATGCAATATCTTTCAATTCCTATCCATCTTACTCCAGGGATGGCACAACTCCTTTGCTTTCAGTGAAGTTATACCAGCGTCAAATTGGAATAACCCAGTGAAGAGTTTGGTCTTTAATGTGAAAGCTAAGTTTACGGTATTTTAGCCTACTAGAACTTCAGAGGCTATTCTAATGCTAAAACCAGTCATTCTTCTGAGTGGCCTGTATTGCTCAGCGCATTTTGAAGTACAGGAAAATATCATGCATATTTGTAAATGAAATTGTGAGCTATTCTGCTACCTGTCTAAGTAATATCAGCCCTGCCTTTCAGTTGAATGCTAGTGCTTTACAGAAGGAGCAATTCCTGACTGTTAGGCACTACTTTGATCAATTTTAGGAAAGCTAATTTACCTAAAAACCTTCATCTTTCCAGTATTCGTAGGAATATTGTGTCATCAGTCTAATCTGGGAAATCATAGTATTTCACAACAGAAGAGTAACATTTCCTTCAGTGACTACTTTTTCAGCTCAGTGAGAAGGCAGATCCCTGTGTTTCCTGTCAACTGTGCAGACACCAAAGAAACATTCTGTGACTGTTCTCATAACTCACAGATAGATATTGGTGTAGTTATGTATTTAATTACAGATCTTTGGTTGTTTGAATTGGCAGAGGTCGTTGGAGTTAATTTATAAGCACGGTTGTATTTTTGAACTTCACATAAATTATTTACTCTACAAAACCAGAATTTCTTCTGTATTGTGAATTTTATTCTCTTAGGGTTGTTTATCTGTCTTTCGTATTGGCAACAGATTAACCACAGTCAGATCCAGCACTTGGTTGGTGTGGTACTGCATAAGTTGTATCATGAGCTCACCTCATATTTATTAAGGAAAGAGACTTAAGTAGGATCTGTCCGACATCTTCTAATCTCTGAAGAAATTTTTTTTTCAAACCTTGTGCTGTAATTAATCTCCTGGAAACCTAAAGAAAAAAAAATCAAATTACTTACAAAAACTGTTTTCTTAATCTTCTCAACAAAATGAAGAAAAACACCTCTATTTATAAATATTACGTTGCAGCAATTTTTAAATGTCACTGTAACACCCATTTATTTTTGCAATAAAGTCCCATTTGTTGTATCAGAATAAAATACTATAAACACCTATTCTAAATATGAGCAAATTCTGAGCTACAGAACACTGACTCAAGCTTTAAAACACTGTCTACTGTTGGCTAATAAATGCTTGCTTCTCCTGATAATTTTAAAAGCACAAACCAAGGAAGGCTGGATGACATAAATGCCAATCAACAGTATAAAATGACATGTTACCACATGTAGAGAATCCCCTTAGTAGGCAAGCACAGTGTGATTTGGGAAGTTAAGTACCTGTAATATGCTAAGTCACCAAAACGAAAGGTAAAAAAGTTTTACTTTAAGAGTTACTTTAAAAAGTTAAGAACTTTTGAATTATTAAGTGATACAGTCACTGGGCTCATGTGTGTTACTGGACACACCTCAAAGACTGGTGAATATCAGAAAAACTAATTATCTACACTGGGAAATTTGGCCATCCATTTAAAAATAATCGACTCAAAATAAAAACACGCAAATCTACGAACACTATTAAAAATTCTTGGCTGCTGGATATGAAATCTGCTTACCTCAACTGCCAGAAGGTAATTGCACACTGCAAACAGTGTCCTTACCTAGTTATGGAAGGTTTGTTTTTCTCACACCCTACATTTTGTGGGGATGCATTAGGACAAACACTGGTCTAAAAGATCTTTTTATGCAAGTGCCTTCAGAAAAAAAGTTAAAAGAATAAGCTTAAATCCTCATGTCTCTGCTACCTATTTCAGCATAACTTGTTAAGCTACAGACAGTGGAGTGTTTGGGCCCCTTATGGGAGCTACCAGTGTGTTTCTTATCTTTAAGAAGAGTTAAATGTGCTTAAATGTGTCTTCTGTTATATTGCAGGAGGCCAGATGTGCATATATCATCATCATTATGGCTGTGTACTGGTGCACTGAAGTGATCCCATTGGCTGTTACCTCCCTCATGCCTGTGGTATTTTTCCCTCTGCTTGGAGTTCAGAGCTCTAAATCAGTAAGGAACTTTCTCAATCCAGATCCAATACCAGAATTTCCATTGCTCTGATCCCCATCAATATTTAGCAAACAACTGTGGTAGGAAAGCGCTCCAGTCCTGTGGTGCTGGTTTTGAACATGTTGAGCAGTGTTCAGGATTCCTGTGTGTGAAGATGCTGAGCTAAACACATATTTGCCCAAAATGTTTAGAGGGGGAGGTCTGTTTTAGGGGCTGGATCCTGTTGAAGAGCATCCCACTAGTGCCAGCAGATTGTGTGTTCATTACCCCTCCCATGAGGGAGCGGTGCTGATATATCCTCTGGGAGATTTCAAAATGCACGGGACAAACTTCTGACGGAGTAGATGGCACATGCCAGGAAGTACACTGTGTCCCCTCCAAAGCTCATCCTGGCTCTTTGTGTAAGTGAAGAGAGGCTGAATTTAGGAGCTGTATCCCAGGTTGACTACTGGCCAGCAAGCTGGTAAGGGCAGGTGCAGTTGCTAAAGGTGCTGAGAAGGCAGTTTTGGAGCTCAGCATTTCTAATACCTACGCAATACATTGAACCTCTAACAAAGTTTTAGGAAACTGCTGTGATTTTGTACTCACTAACTCCTGATGGCCCCAAAAGAGGATTCATGATGCACAAAGAGCCCTTGCACCAGAGAGCTCAGCACTTACACAGAGGATCAAGGGTTCAGCAAACTGTAGGGAGCTCTTTCTGCCAATGTTGCGATGGGGACTGGTGCAGTAAATGGCTTTGAGAGGATGGAAGACAAAATGTACCAGTGAAGCGAGCCAGAGGCAACATGTGGGCCCCTGACGTACCTTCTCTTGTCTTTCAGGTGTGCTTGCAGTACCTAAATGACACAAACATGCTCTTCATTGGAGGGCTGATTGTTGCCATTTCTGTTGAACACTGGAATCTTCACAAAAGGATTGCACTGAGAGTCCTGCTGATTCTTGGGGTGAAACCTGCACTGTAAGAGTATTACATTACTTCTTCCTTGCCTCTGTCAGTGTAACAGAGGCCTGGGGACTGTGTTTAACAGCCAGCAGAGAAGGGAACCTTCAATACCTCTTTAGCTAGATTTGTAAAGAGTTTCCAGAGGTGAAGTCTGACAGCAGGAACAGCTTCTTTGTCCTTTAGCCAAAACCAGCACCTGGCTAAATTCTTGCAATTGGTGACAAAATGATGACAAGCTTAATCATGTGCAGACTACCAAGCTAAATGGCTTCTTGGGATTCCTTCAGTGAAGGTGGCAGAGCTGTTGTAGCAGCAATCTGTCCCCGCTTTGTGTTACTGGACGCTACATGCATCCCTGTCTGGGCTCTACTTCCTAAATTACAGTGACTGCAGAGCCTAGCAGTGTCTGTTTTCTTTCCTCCTTTCTCCTCTGCCTTTTTCTCTCTTTTCAGCCTCATGCTGGGATTTATGATAGTCACTGCGTTCCTGTCCATGTGGATAAGTAACACAGCCACCACTGCTATGATGGTTCCCATAGTCCAGGCTGTTCTGGATCAAATGGACCACACAGAGTATGATGTGACCATGATGGAACAAGCAACTGGGCAAACAAACACAGTGACCGAGCTGGAGGAAAAGAATGCATCAGATCCCACCTCAGTGCATGGTAAGGGCCTACTCAGAAGTGAGTCGATCCTACTGAACTTGCTATGCTCAGAGCTCCCTGACCTAGAAGAAGTTCACTGTACCTTTTCCAAGGAAAGAGGATGGAAACCTGATTGAAAATCTGTAAATGCACGACATTTAGGTTTTACAAAACAGCTTCCAATTTGGTGGCTGCCATTTTGTTATGCTTAGTGCTAGATCCCATGCTTATGTTCTATCCTTCAAGATGGGGTCATCCTCCCATAGTTTCCACTTAGAAGGATCTGCTTGACTTTGCTAACTAATTTATTTTAACATGTAGTGAAGGTAATAAATGTGTGCAAAAAATACCCTTTAAGTTTGATGCAACTGCCATAAATTCGTTGTCTTTCTCCATTAGTCCGGTCAGATTTCAAGACGACTGTTAACCCAAGAGAACAATGGACCTAGCAGTAAAATGTCATGGTTGATTTAAATTAATATAACATATGGTACTTAACAGTTATGCCAGGCAAGAATTTGGTTTGGAGTCGGTTTTTCTATGCCCATATTCACAGCTGCCAAAGCTAGTTGGGTTCTTATTGTGGTAGTGGAATGGTTCCACTGACTACCACTTGCTGGTGATAAGCCTCTCTGTAAAAGAGTCAATAGTATTCTGGGATCGCATAGACCCAGATTGTCAGCCTCTCTCTTCAGCTTCTCATGAACACTAATCCAAAATATTTAGGCACATACCTGTGATTTTTTTGAATTAAAATAAATGGCATGCACAAACTGGAAGCATTGAGCCTGCAGACCCTGTCACGAGCTCTCTGCCTCCCTAACTTTACCTGAGGCAAGTCATGTTCTTTATGTCTAGTCGTAAGCAATGGACAAGTCCCTGATGACCCCAGGTCTTCTGAATTAAAGAAAATGAGGGAGCATATATGTAAGGGAATGACACTTTGTGTGTGCTATGCTGCCAGCATTGGAGGAACCGCAACACTCACCGGAACAGGACCAAACATGGTATTGAAAGGCCAGATGAATCAGTAAGTCGTGTTTCTTTTCCTTATCCTATCTTACTGTTTCTGTACCACCTGACTAGTCTTAGGTGACACGGTTTCAGTTGCAAACTATAAGCCGTAACTCCAGCTGCCGAACTGAGAGTGGGCAGTGTGTATGAAGTGGTGGACCTCTTTTTTTTTTTGCTTCAGCCTTTTCTAGGGAGCTATGTGCTGGTATTATAGGTCTCCTGAGAAAAGATTTCAGAAAAGATATTCTTGCTCTCTTACTGGAATGAATGGGGAGGAAGAAAGAATGTCCTCTCTCAGGATAAATGAGTAGGCATGTTAGAAGTGAAAGGTACCTAGACTATGTGAAAGACCTTTCAGCAGTGCTTATCTTACTGAAACCTAAAATGTCGACATGAGCTCCTGTATGCATTGAAATAAAACACAGGGAAAACTGAGGATCATTTAAGTTTGTCTCTGAAATCCAGGCTGCCTTCCTAGTGACTTCAGTTAGGCTATGGATATTGCCTCTAATTACTTGTAATGGTTGCCCTAGATTTACACAAAGAGTTGCCACTAGCACATATTAGAGGGAGAGTAGATTACTAAATGTTTTGACATTTATACGGAAAGTATTTTCCTTTTCGTTTCAGGTTATACCCCGACAATAACGATATTGTGAATTTTGCTTCCTGGTTTGGGTTTGCATTTCCAAATATGATTCTTATGTTGGTACTAGCTTGGCTTTGGTTACAGTGCTCCTTCATGGGACTCAAGTGAGTATTTAACTACATGACACTGTATAAACCCCTCAGCTAATGCAGATCAGCTTACTGAGAAATCTGGATAAAACAAATGCACTTACAGGTTACTAATTTTGTAGCAGTGAGCAGTTCCATTTCACAGCAGCTTTTGAGATCTGGAAACCTTTTGTGTTCACAGGAGTTGCACTAAGGCAAAAGCTTTATATATTCTAAATGTTCAGGCAGAATTGCCTTTAGATTTTCCAATTTCATATCTCTGAATTTCAGCCCTAGGAGAGCTAGCATGTCTGTTTTGTTACCCTTGATTCAAAACTTGAGTATTTCATCCCAGGTTGCTCCAAATTGGACAGAGACTTACATAGACCCCACTCTTCTGTCAGAATGACATGTCCCCATGAAATACTTTGACACTGCTGTCATTTCTTTGTCCCTGGCCTCTGCTGTAGTCTGTGTCTCTCCCCAGGAGTGACAGCTTCAGAGTGGCAAGCATGTTAAATCCCACTAGTATGTTAATACTTACAGTATTTTTCTTCTCCCTTTTTCTTAAAGCTTTAAAAAAAGCTGGGGCTGTGGGACAGAGAGAACTGCTAAAGAAAAAGCTGCATACAACGTTCTGAAGGCAGAAATGAAGAAATTAGGCTCTATCTCTTATGCTGAATTCAATGTCCTCCTAATGTTTGTTTTGCTGGTTATTTTGTGGTTTTCCAGACACCCAGGCTTTGTAAAAGGCTGGGCCACCAGGCTCTTCCCAAAAGGAGAAAAGTAAGTTTTTAGGGTTTTTTTCATCCTGTACGTTCTCATTTATGAATCAGAGTCCCTTACTCTTTAACATTCTGTTTTGAGTGTGGGGTCATTCATTCCAACCTTATCTGGATTCACATTTGCTGGACTTGATCCTGTCACTTGTCTTGTGAGATCGCCAGTTGATCTATCATGTGTATTATAACTAGTTTCTTTTATTAGTGTTTGTGTTGTGTCAGGTCTGAGAGACCTCAGTCATGATCTAATGTCCCATTTTGTTAATGTACAAGCCCCAAACAGGAAGACAAAGAGCGCTGAAGGGCAACAGTCTTCTAGGAGAAAGATGTCCATTTTCTAAGCTATATTCTCTGTTCTTCTTTAGGTATATCACGGATTCTGCTCCTGCTGTCTTTGTTGCCCTGCTACTGTTTATCCTTCCTGCTAATAAACCCAAATTCATAGGCTGGAATTCAAGCACATCTGACCCTGAACAGGCTGAAGAAGGTATTTAAAAGAGGAATTGTAACATAGTGAACCAGCCAGCTCCAGCTAATGCAGCAGAAACAACATATATGGTCCCTGCTCATGGTTATTACCCTCACCCTGTGCTTCAGCCTGTTGGGTCTTTCCCTAGTATCTTATAGAAGACAAAATGTCTTCAGTCTCCTAAAACATGTTCTGCTTTTCATTTCTTACTTCAGATATAAAAAAGCCATTTTTATCAGCCCCGCTGCTAGACTGGAATGTGGTTCAGAGGAAGATGCCCTGGAGCATTGTGCTGCTGCTGGGAGGAGGTTTTGCTTTGGCTGATGCAAGCGCAGTATGTCCCGATGTCTGTTTTTCTCTGACTCAAAGGCGAACTTCCCTGGTTTGTTATCTAGTCCTGTATTACTGGGAATGCACGCAAAGCCAAACCCAGTAGAGATGGAGGCAGATCCAAATTAGCGAAAACTGGGAGGAGAGGTGAATCTTTGTGCCTCTTTTTCAGGAATTTGTGTGGGCTGACCAAGTTTCTTAGCTCTTGGAAGCTGCTTCAGATCTTCACTGGCTGGACAGACCAGAAAAGCAGCCTTTCTTATTTCTTCCCAGCCCTGGCTAGAAAAACGGAAGTATAGGTAACACTTGTAAGAATCTCAGAACCATTTGAGGTTTGTTCAGCTGCTACTGAAGTGGTCAGGAAGAAAATGATTGTGGGTGGATATCTTCTAAAATGGTGTGCAGTGGGGTTTCTTGGACTTCTTGTCAGAGGCTGTTGCCAGGCAATGTGCTGCTCTCCATAAGCCCATGGTTTGATCCTGTGTTCATAAATTCACAGAAAAGGCAGCTGGATTCCCAAAACAGGAAAGAATCTTGAGGTGAACTATATTGTTTCTTTCATCACTGCTAAGATGCATCCAAATCAAAGCTCTCAACAGTGCCTTCTATGCTCTGGGGAAATTCGCATTCAGCTCTAGGTTTTGTGCCTAGTTAGTTTTAAACCGTGGGGCAAAATAAAGCTCTAAGGCCTTCCATTCATCTACATATATTATACATCCATTATTAAAGCTCCAGAGCTTTAGAAGCCATCAAGTCAAAGGTTTTGTAAGCTGAGTCAATCACTGCCTATGTTCTTACAATAGAGCATTCATAGAGTATCTTCAGAAACTTTAGAAAAACATATGAAGAAACTTCTGAATGGTACATTAAGTATTTGCAATTATCTCAGCAATAATTGTTTCTGTTTAGAAAAAAAACCACGTAATTTTATAACCAAAGTGTAAGCAAGTATTTGGGTTCAAAAAAATAAGGAAAGTGGGACTCAGTACTGTGTCTGGTTGTCAAGGAATTTCTTTTGGTGTTTGTGACAGACCATTGTACTTTCCTGGATAGCGTTTATATAATTCAGGAGTCATTTAGCATTTTTTGGTAGGAATGTACCCTGCTCGCAAGCTCGGGGTTCTAAGCCTCACCAAAAACCACTTTTTCTTGTCAGAACTCTGGACTCTCAGCTTGGCTGGGTCATCAAATGACTCCACTAGGATCTATCCCACCATGGGCCATTGCAACAGTACTTTCACTTGTCATAGCCGTCTTCACTGAGTGCACCAGCAATGTCGCCACAGCCACCCTCTTCCTCCCTGTCTTTTCCTCCATGGTAAGATTACTTCCATCCTGTTATACTATCAACTGGGAGTCAGAATTAAACTGCTGGTTGCGAGTGGCAAACCAACATCGTAGTTATTGTCTTGAATGTTGCTCCAATGTTAATCTGACAGCCAGGGATGCAACAGTTGATCTGACAGTATACCCTAACACATAGTGATTTTAGCTGATGCTCGCTCCTGTGTTTATAGCATCATATGTAGATAGAAAGTGGGAACACAAACCTCCACTCTGTCCTACCTATATGCCTGAAGCCTGAGAACCAGCTTCTTGAGGGAAGAAGCTAATTCAGGATGCCTATCCCATGGCAACCTCAGTGAAAAGGAAACCGTTTCAAGCCTGCTGCAAGGTGTGTCCCATGGCCCTGGAGAAAGTGAAGTGAGAGTCAGTTTTTTAGTACAGATCAACAAACATCAGTTGCTTCTGGTCATTTTGTATTTGAACCATCACCTTGGAACTGGAAAAACATGCACACATGAAAAAAACCAAACTAAAATAAAACCGAACACTTTCTATTCATCCCTTTGAATGGTTCCTTCATCTTCATGGTTTTATGGTAGGACACAGAAAGAGGTAGGACTGATGATTAGAAATGTGTCATTTTCCATAGGAAGCCAGAACATTTTAAAACTTATGGAGGAAAACTTGGTAAGTTTTGCCGCCTTTTCTGAGCAGAACTGAAACTGTAATGTAAAGGGATAAACAGGTTACTTTGTTCTTTAATTTGGAAAGTACAACCATTTTATTCTACACCATTTCATAAAGTAAAATTATACTAATCAAGGTGCTGAGCTGTTAGTGACCTAAATTGACATTTAAGTTCTGAGTCCCACAGAGTTTACTGTTACTCCACATGCCTAGTAATTATATCCCTGTGCTGCCCTGGCAAAAATGTGATCCGTGGAAAAGATCATTGGGTAAATTTGACCAGAACTCCAAATTATACCATAGAGAAAAAAAAACAAAACAACAATTAACACCAAGAAAGAATCAAACATTGTTTTTAAGTATTGTGGGACAGGAAGTCAGATTAAAGTTATCTTCAAACAGGTGTGGATTTCAGACCGAAACACTTGTAAATTACTCTGGTGATATAATAGCAGGAAATTAAATGAGCCTGTGTCTCTCAGTGGTTTTGGAAATGTTCTTTATGCTTTTATTTTGGAACACCTCCAGTGTGATCTTATCTCCATTTCATTGCAGGCTGTGTCCGTCAGGATCCATCCTCTGTACGTTATGCTGCCAGGGACTCTGAGCGCTTCCTTTGCCTTCATGCTGCCTGTCGCAACACCCCCAAATGCGATTGTGTTTTCATATGGCCGCATCCGTGTTTTGGATATGGTAAGATAATGATTGCCTAGTCTCTTATCTGAACCTCTCTATTGCCTTTATCCAATTGAAATTAAACACTGACAAGTGTCTTAAGTCTCTCAAAACAACTCCTAAGTCTCTTGCACATTGCAGGGTTAAATGCAGTCGATGCTTTCCAGTCTTCTGGGGCTTGGGCGAGTGTAGCTGAAGCCTTGTTTCCACTGGGGCTGAAAGCAGAAAGTAATAATCAGTTGCTCGAGGCTCTGGTCCTCTGATTGCCTGCCAGACCACACAGCACCAGGTTTTGTGCCCAACACCCGAACATGGTTGGTTTTCTAACTGGAGACTTGAAAAAGGCAGAAGCTGTTCTTTAACTAATAAGACCAACTTGCACATGCCTTAAAGCTCCTAGACTGGCAATATAGCAATGTGTTCAAAGGCTTTGCACAGTGTGTTCCCTGCTATGTTCCATCAAAGCAAGAACATAGGGCTATTTCTGTGATTTATTTGACCGTGTGTCTTTCTTGTGTATGTGCAAATAGGTCTTGATGCAATTTGCTGTGCTCGTGCTTGGTTATTGTTGTTGGTTTGGACTTTTGTCCTCACAGGTTAGATCTGGAATAGTGATGAATATCATTGGAGTCCTCTGTGTCACACTGGCCATCAACACATGGGGAAGACCTATGTTTGATCTGGACACATTCCCAACCTGGGCAAACAGCACAACTAAGCAGTGAGCAGTGAAGAACTCATGTGTTAAACATGGAAAGGACGCTTAATGCTACTCCTTATTGCCAAAAGCCATATATAAAGTTTCATCACCACTTCAGATTCAGTGTCCCGTGTTTTGTTCTCTCCTGGGAGTCATACATCTGTTCAGGCATGAACCATCTCAAAATTATTCTGGTCATGCTGGAGTCAGAAGTGCTGTTTCATTACACAGCCCTAAGGGTCACGTGTCTGGATCTAAGTAGGTTAAAATGATCCATTGCACCTTCAATCAAGGTAAAGATTTAGAATTTATCAAACTTTAAATAAAGAGAGGGCAGGCTGTTATATCAAATGGTTGGAACGATCATATCACTGGTATGTACCTGCCCTTGGGCAGAGGCTGAAGCTGTACAGAGAAATCCCTGTCCTCACTTGTCTGGTGAAGGAAGGAGTATGGCTACGTTATGTTATGCTATGCTATGTTATGCTGTGTTATGTTATGTTAGCCTCAACCATATGGTAGAATCCTTCCATGTCAACATCCAAAACATTTTCCATTGCCTTGCTTTTACTCCAAATCTCACTGCATTTAGACATCCTTACTGAGGGTTGAGACCATGACCGTAATTCCATGCTGGTCATGATCCAGATAATGTCTTGGGCAATGACGAGTTAAGGCTGGCTTTGTGTTTCTTGCGCTGTGGCAAGCTCTTGCCCTCTCTCAGCCACAGGATATGGTTTCACATGCCAACCAGTGTTTTGTTAGTGCCAGCATGGAAATGACTGGTGGCCTATAGGACTTCACACCTATTGCAAAAGTACTTGATTAGACCCATATGCCTTATTCATTAACTCTGGACTTTTGGAGTGGAGACAAGGCATGAGAAAGACTCTAATAGAAGGCCTGGTAAAAATCTAGGCGCTTGTGCAGGCTGATAGCAGTGGGAGTTGTCTTCTCTGCTTTGCAATTCAGGTCCTGTGAGAAAAGTGCTGTGTAGCACGTGTTTGTGTCATTTCTGAAGCAGAAGTAGTATACAGAAGGCCTAGTGCTGGGCTAGGTATGTTTTGTCAGTAGTACGTGGATGCTTTTCATTCAGCCCTGGAGATGAAGTTGGGTGGGAGGTAGGGCAGTGCTACAGTGGAGAGAGCTCTTGGCGTGACCCCAGTTCTGCTCCCAGACTTGCTGTGCAGCCTCACGCAAGCCAGTTAACCTCTTTTTGCCCCAGTTTCCCCTCCTGAAGAAGATGTCATGGTACGTATCTACCTCACAAAGGTGTTGTGAGGACATAAGGGTCAAATTCAGAACCTGTGTTGATTCCCCACCTCATGATAAAGGTGCAGGGTAGAAGTTATAGAATCATAGAATTCTGACAGAAGGTCTCGCCTTGAGCTTAGTAGTGTGTGTAGGATATTTAAGAGTTTTACTATTAACATGAATGTTCTTTATAGAACTGGGAAAATACTCACATTTTTGTATTTTCCTCTTTAAAAATGAGGGAAGTATTTATCAACAAAATGACCAGGCACTTTTCTGAGCAGAAAACTACCTCAAGAATTATCTGATTTTTGTGCCTTTATCTTCTGTGCCTTTCAAGGTGCTGGGCACCGTAAACTCTCCACTGGCTGCTGTTCCTGGGTGCTTCCAGTGGCACTCTGTCTACCCAGCTGTCTGCATGTGGTGCAGTCTCATACCTCTTCCATGGCATGGTGGAGCATGTAGGTAAACATGGTTCCACCTGCAGAGTTTATCTAAGAAAGAGGCCAGTTCTAGTGCCAAGAAATGGCTTGGTCACAGACGTTTGTCACCACCTGAAGCTTATCACAATATTTGTTTGAAGAAATTGAAACCAAGAACAGTTAAACATCACTTAATGCAGATTTGCATCTATAGGTATCTAAATGCACTTGACAAAGGGACTTTTTCTGCCTTCTGACGGACTTCACAGTACGAGGACACTTCACCACTGCCAGGTACTTGCTGGTGCTTGCTCTTCACTACTGCAACATAGTGAGGCTTGCATGGGTTGGTAATGCTGACCTTGCTGTCTCAATTCATGCAGATCTGAATTCTTCTAAAACCAGTTTCTGCTAAAAGCTGGAGGACAGACTCTTCCCTGTTCTTGAAGAGGAGAAAGTGTCCTAATCTCAACTAGGGAAGAGCTTCCCTCTGTTGTTGTGCAAGTAGAAAAAAGTGTTATTTTCATCAGCGGTCACACAGGGTGATTCACTGACAGGAGTGCCGGGGCACGGGGAATGTACGTACGGCATGACGAAGAGAGCTGTTTTTATAACTGTGGTGTATCTGATGTGTTACCTCTCTGTCCTGTTCATAGAAAACGCTTCTTTCTGAGACACTTTTATGATGTCCTGTGATTGATTTGTATTTAATTTAAATGGGTGAGCTGCAGAATTAGAGCCTGGCAAATAAAAAATTCCTAGAACTGTCTCCTCTCTGTCATGGATTGTTTCCTGTGTAACACAGTGGACCCCCTGTTTCTCCATCAGCTTCCAGCGTAGCATGGTATTGCTCCAGTAAGATCTAGGAGGGAACACACTGTAGAGAATCACTGCAAAGCAGAGATTTGGATACCACTTTAAATACCTTCAGACCTGTCTATCAGTGATTCCTCCTCTTTCCTCAGCTAAGTAATAACCCAAGTTTCCATCTTTGAAAATGCTCAGGGGAGACCAAATCAGGTGGCATATGCTACAAGCTGCCTCATTCGTTTCAGAGTAAAAGGTTGGAAGAATCTAAGAAACACATCCAGTTTTTAAGAATTAATCTTGTACAAAATCTCCAGTATAACGGGCACAAACAGGCTTTTCTTCAGCACCAAGTATGCATGTCGTCTTGCTCCAGTGCCCTAAGTAAATACACGTGTTATTTACAACAGGTACTGGAAGGGTGATTGCTTTGTTACTGGAGTGAGGTTACATCCCCTTCTGGCACTGCAGGATAAGTGTGATTATAGATGCTCATTCTGCATGGCATTTATTTTTCTTCTCGTCAAAAAGGGCTTTTGTTTTAGGTGCAAAAGTTGTGCTGGTCCTAAGACAGCGGCATAAAGCAATCCCCTTACCCCTCGCTTCAAAACACGCATCACCAGACCTAGGAGAGGACTCGGGCGAATCTCCAGTGTGGACTCGGCCAGGATGGGTTGTTCAGCCACGCTGGACTAGTGGAGAGTTAGTTCCTGTTAGTTCCTATTTCCTATGTGGGCCGAGTGATTCCTGGCGGTTGATGGCTGTGTCAGCTGCTCTAAGAGCAGCCAGCGTGGCCTGTATGAGCTCAATTCATGCTTCCCTATTTTCTGTTCACTTTCTATAGAATGCTTTTGACTTTTCTTCTCTCAGAATAGCAACTTGCTAATACTGTTTCTGCAAGTATTGAATGTCTCAAACCTGCAGAATCATGACACGGGCTGCGGTTCTGCAGGGTTTGTCCCTGCTGGTTCATGGATCCGTGTGCAGTTATTCCCACAAAGTACTGGCTGTTTGGGAATGGTTACATATGTGTGAATGAGTTAATGAATGACCAAGCTACAAGAAAACATACCCAGGGAGGACAAAGGTATTTCCTGCCTGTGTGTTGAGCATCTCGATCTGTGGCATGGAGAAGAAAAAATCTTGCAGCATTCTGTATGTGATCCAGAAGTCACCAAGCTGAAGAAAACAGCCAGACAGAAATAGACTCAAGCCTAATGTGGATGCAATAGTCATCCCCTTTTCTCTTAAAAATCCTTTTTGGCCTACTGTAGAGCTCTGTCTGAGCCTATGATGCAGGTGACCTCTCTGGTTGATGTCATCCGCTAAATTCATAGCAGCAGGTGGTTCATTCCAGATGAGCTACGATCTCACTTAAACTCAGTCTTTGATTTATTCAGGCTTTGATTTCCAGCGCAGGTGTGTTACCACTTGAAAGAGGAATAACCTGATTGTAGCCAAAAAACATTTGCTGCCAATGTGTTAGGATTGGACAGTTGGTGAAAATCAGCCCAAAAAAAAAAGAGATCATGGATCAGTCCTGGCCAAAATCCAGCAGTGATTCCTTAGCACAAAAGACCTCTTCCTTTTTTGTAATGACTTAGCATATACATTTTTATATACTTCACATCTTTTCTTTTTTTTTTTTCCTGAATGTCTGTGCTAAATACAGAAAGAAGTGGGTAGTAATGAATCCCTAACACTTGAATCAACTGAGTTTTCACAATGTTTTCCCAATGTAAGTGAATAAACATGTGACGGTAGCACAGTTCTCTCTGGTTCTGGCATTTCGAGGCCTCCATCACCACACTGCACTGCAGCACAATCTCAGCAGCCCGGTACTGGACACTTGCTGTATTTGCACATTAATACAAGCCTAAAAAGTAAACTGTATGTATCAACAGACAGTCACTTTATCTTTTTGCGGTATATTTCTCTCAAATGCTTTGTTATTTAATCTGTGTTTTAGCATTCCAGGGCTAAAGATAATACGCTTACTTATCCTGCGCTTTTGCATGGCTAGTTAATACCTGTAGCTTTTCATAGTGAAGCAGAACCTGCTCCTTCCAGAGGGAAATTCTGAGGAATTTCTGTGTCCTATATGGAATAGAGGTAAGTACAGCCCTCACCACTCAGAGGCATGGAGTAAAAGGCAGGCATCCCATGCTGCTCTGAGGTGATTAGGGACAGCTTAATAAGACGTTTGGTAGCTCTTTAAAAATAGAGCTCACTATACTGAAAATATTTTTTCCTATTTAGTTTTTTCTGGAGCGCTAAGTCAATAGCTGCCCATTAATTATGGAGAAAATGTGGACTGTAGATTCTGGTCGTAAGAAAGAGACTGTTTCTTCTGTAAGAAGAAAGGTGTTATCCTTCCCATGTTTACTTTAGTACTTTATTTACCCACATGAAATTGCTCACTAGCTTTCCATGAGTTCCAGGTCAGAATGTGAACCTCATCACAGTGTTCATAAAACATTATTTTTATAGATAAGCCATATTCTTGGAAGAAGTGAATGTTCCAGATCCTAAAACTAGTTTGTTGTAGTTTCATTTGTGAGCTATTCTTTGAGAACAATAACACGGGTTGGGTCTTCGCAAATATTTTAGCAAGCCAGTTGAAGATCAAATTTTCTAACAGAAACAAAGTTAACAAAATCTTTCAATTAAAGTGTGATTATTTCTGGAGCAAGTATCTATTTTACTTCAATGTTTTGTCTTGGCTATACAGTAAAAATTCAGAAACACGAATTTTTTTGTACATGTCACTAAGATTAGTTATCCTTCAATTGGGGAAAACAGTGTTTCCTCTGGAAAGAAGAGGAGGTGGGGCACAGAACACAGGACATTTTAGCTTCTCCTTGAATAACAAAAGGTGGGGGGAAACTTTAGTGGGAGCATCCTGCCCACCTGCAGTTATCTTACAGATGCCTCATTTCAGAGCTCCCCTTTGACTGTTTTCATTCATATCTATCTGCAGATGTTAGTCAGACAACACAGAGCACATCTGAACGTCACCCTAGGATACTGAAAATATACAAGTTAAAATTACCTATCTGGTGCTCATAACAGGGAGCAACTTCACCCTTGTTTGAAAGGTGGTCAAATAAATAAATCTTGAATTTTTAGGCAGGTGATCTTGGTCCAGCTCTTGGTTTGTTTGTTTTTATTTTGAGGTGACTTAAATTGGTGATACCAGCATTCTGGGAGTTAATCAGGTACAGGTGTCCTTCATGAAACACCTCTCAAGTCTTTTGTTAATTTATATCTCACTGCAGCAGCCGTCCCATCTGTGTGGAGTTCCTCCACTCCACTCAAATTGATCCATCAGTAGGTTGGGGTCTGCACAGTAAATTAAGGTCAGGGGGAAGGTCAGGATTCTTTGCCTTCTGAGGAACATTTAAGGAATGGAAAGTACAAAGGGTAAGTGCTGGGGTTTTTTTCTGCTGTAGCTTGGTGCCCCATAACAGCAGGAGTCAAAAGATCAGAAAAAAAGATCCTAGTAAACACTGGAGGTGTGAATGCCTATGCTTATTAATGTTACGTAGATGAGAGCTCCAAGTTCCTACACTTTGTGAAGCATTTATAAAGCCTGTGTAGCAGAGTCCATCTGTAAATAGAAAACTGCACCCTATAGAAACCTCCAGCAGCGAGAGTGCTGGAGCTGTTGCAGTAAAGCTGCACCAGGAGCAGCCTCTAATAACAGAATCTGGAAACCTCTTAACTAAAAGATTAGCCAAACATGTATGTGATGTCTGGACAGCTGTGCTAATGCTTGCCACTGCAATTCTTGCCCTCAGAAGGTGGCAGCAAGCAATTTTAGGAACAGAGTGCTTTGACATTTCTTCCAGACCTGGAAGTAGACAGAAATACTGCTGTTCAAAATGTGGGCAGGACCCATGATCTCTTTTCTTGTCACTTCTGAATGGTCTTGGCGTAGGAGATGTCTGCTCACTGGCTGGAAAGAATGATCTGTGAAGAACATCCTCTACTAAACTGTTATGCACGGGAGCTATTAAAGATTCAGTTGGACTGTTTAGTAGCACTCAATAAGATAATGGTAGGTGAAAGACAACAGGAAAAACTGTTGCCCAACAGCTGTAATATCTTGCAAGAAAACTTCAGAGCGGCTGTTAGGAGTATGCTGTGATTTAAGACAAAGTTTGGCAATGATTTCTTCATCTTTCTCTCTTCCAAAATACTAAAATGAGTCTGTGCAAGGACTAGAGATGGTTTTGGTATTTCCAGCAAAAGAAAATGGTATCCTTGAACGCTGTTCCCGGCAATGTAGCCTTATTCTGTACTGTTTACTCATTAGGTGCAGGTGTACTTCATGAAACCCCTAAGCCTAACCAATTTCCAGGTAAGAAAGGACGAAGTCAATTGATTAAAATGATACCTGTTGAGGATGATTGGGCTGGATTTTCTTTCCAACACCACTAGACCTTCATGTCGGCAACTGAAACCAGTGGAGAGAGTCTTCTTTCCAGGTAGCACAAGTAGATGTTTCTGTTTGAAGAGATCTCGGTGAAGGAAAAGTGTGTTAGGAGATCATCCCAGGATGCTCATCTTGCACTAAAATTTTCAGCTTTTCCCTCTTGAATTTCCAAAGCAAATCTTGTAGTTGGGGTAACGATTGACCCAAAGCCCAGTTAAGGAAATAGAAAGTATTATGTTGTTCTTAATATGCTCATGAGAAAGCGAAATAACTTAGGATCAGATCCTGAGACTGGTTGGGATTTTTCCCTTTTCTTTTTGCAGTGGTTAAACAGAAGGACTGCAAATCAGGCACCTCAAAAATTATAATTACAGTGGGAGTTATAGTTTCACATTTTTCTTAGTTGTAGTGTTCTATATAAAGCTGTACATTAAAAAAACTTGGCTTTTTGTTCATTGGGTTTTTTGTTTGTTTTGTTTGGGGGTGGCAGTTGTTTTTTAACACAGAAAGTGGCCTAGGAAAAGGAATGGATTGAAAAAACAACAGGCTATTTTCACTGAGTTAGGAAAAACAGCTGACAAACAGAGATATTATTAATTGTAGGATATGAACAAAAAACCAAGAGAGCTTGAAGAAACCACCCCAGCAAAACTGTGGGTTTATGTCAATTAATCTCAAAATATGTCAGTTAATCTCAAAATACTTCCATTAAAATTTTAACTCTGCAACACAGAAAAAAAAGTAAATTTAATTTAATGTAATACAACTGACATGTCAAGGTGTGCTTTATACTGTTGTGTAAGTGTTCATAAACTCCAGGCTGCTTCATGTTACTTAAGTTTACATGTGAGATATAATTCAGACATACTGTACTGTGGGCCTGGCATTCAAAAGCTGTGAGTCTTGCCCATACATACGTATATCTAGATTTGCTTCCTAAGGAATTCAGCACTTTTCTTTGCCTGAATGCTGTGCAATCTTGACAGCAGGCACTGACAGGTTGGCCAGCATGCAGCTAAAGCGAGGGTTTGTGTTCTTGCCAAATATTGATGGAGACGTCTGTGAAACTGTAACTATTTGTGCACTACCTTTGCAATGACCAAAAATTACAGTTATTTTCATCATGAGTGGGTGAGGTTGTGGGTGAGCATACGGAATATTTAGAGTTTTACTTGCTAGCAGGAAGGAATCTCACTAGTCATATTTTCATTATTGGAGACCCTTCATTTTCAGCTCTCTCTTCTTTATCTATAAGAGCAACTGCAGTGCTATTTCTAGTATAGTTAGGTGTTCCTGTGCAAGAATAGGAAAATACGAATTTTTGTGATCACGCCCTGCCCGGGTTCTCTGAAGTCAGCAGTTGAGATGGCGATATAAAAACTAGAAACAAATTGTTTGAGTTTTTATTTAGTGTCAAGGATTTAATTAACATTACTCATTTATTATCAGAATTTTAATTCCTGGGATTTCATAGCTGACATGAACCGGCTGATTTGGATAAACTTCAGCTGCTCTTCCAGTTTATAACCAGGGAAAATCAGTTCTGAGCCTGAATCAGTACTGTACATCAGTATGTATCTTCACGCTCTGTTATCACTAGCATTAAAGTAGCACCTACAAGCCCAACATTTCGAATTCTCCATACAATTAGTACTACTTGGTTTTGAGAGCTCTGATTTGCCAAGTTCCAGATAAGTCTAAAGCTCCTTTGGATCTCAGCTTGATTCAGGTTCCAGCAGTTTGGGCCATTCAGCATTTTAGGGATGAGAAAGTGGATCAAACTACAGAATTATTGGAGTATTATTTGGAAAATTAAATAACTGTAAAGGTAACTCAAAATATAATGGAAAATAAGTGAACCTATTCATATATGTAACCATTATAAAATAGATAACATTCAGTTTATTGTTCTGTAAGCTTCTCTGTGGATCTCAGACTTGGAAAGTTTTACATTCCTTCATTACTGGGGAATGAGTTTGTTCCTGGCCTGTTTGGTATTCAACAGGATAAGAGTTCCTTCAGATCAGGCCCTGTCTATCCTGGCTCACTGCAGAATTCTTTTTGCCTTAGAGCACCTTAAAAAGGGCTTCAAATGGCAAGCGATACCTTTGTGAAGATGTTCCTTATAGATAGTTGTTCTCAGGTTCGATGGATATTGCTCCTGGCAAATGGCTGACCTCAAATTCATCTGTCTTACACACATCCTAGGAATAGAAGGCTGACATATTTTTTAACCAACTTATTAAAGAAAAACATAAAATGCTTTCTGACACTTGTCATTTAATCTTGAATTTGTTTGCTTTCTAATGGTTGTCTGATGCTGGAAGGGTACCACAGTTCTATAAGTAGACGTTCCAGAGTCTGAAATAAGACGTAGTCTTTTAAGTCTTTTTACACCATTTCACTGAATTCACAGCTCCATTTAATGGTGTTTAATAGCCTTCAGATGAAGACTGTTCCACCACGACTGTCATAAAATGGCATTTGAAATGCATATTACCTGCCAGTTTCTTGACCTTAAAAAATAGAACTCCGTAAACAGCTAAGCCTTTAATTAAATATGTTCTGACAATTGTTTCACTCACTGATAACTATGTTCTTGCTTCTATCGAATTACAATTATAACATTGGAGTAAAAAAATTGCAGACTTTGTACTGGCTTGTTATAAATATAACATAATGCATACTGTGTTCTCTGTTATTTAACCGTATTTGAAGCAGAATACTCTCCCGTCTGCAGAATCTTGTCTTGCATCCTATGGGTAAAATCCTGTAAGATGTCACTATCCATGTCAATACAAGTTTGCACTCTATGCCAAAGCAAATGGGGAAATGTGTGAATGAAAGGGGATGTCTTGGGCTACAAGCATTGGATATAAAATATTTACCGTTCCATTTGATGAGTTGCCACCGGTGAAGCCTTCCTGGATCTTCTGTACTTCCTAATGCAACTGTTCCATACCGCGGTGTCACAGATAAACCCTCTGCACTGTGTCACTTCCTCAGTGGCCACCATCAAGATTCTAACAGCACTTCAGACAAGACTTTATTTTCTCCTATGCCTCATAGAGTCCTGATGCCTCCACATCCCAGGAGTGGCTCCATTTAGTGGCTGTGCCTCTATGCCAGCTCTAATGCTGTTATATTGTACTTGTCATTGTGTTTTTTATATAAATCCAGTATAATTTTAATGTGCTCTGTCAAAATATCTCAGGGAAAAAAAAGAGGGTTCCAGAAGCAGTTTTTGGCAGACTACAGCAGCGATGGTAGTCTAGTCCCTACAAGAGGAGAAACTGAGGCAGCGATGTTGTTCTGTTTTCACAACAGTATGGAAAATTCCTGGCTCACAGTTATCCATGTTAACACTTGTATCCTGAAAGTTTCACTCAACTGATATTTCAAAGCAGAAAAAAAAAATCCAGCTTTTCCTAGAGAATGTTCTTAGTTATTATACTATAATCCTGACTTTCAATTTTGTTCTTAGTTTCAATGGCCAAGAATTGAGATGTTTGACTTAACCCTGGCAAACCTACATAGCAATTTATTCCTGTGACCAATCCTTTTTCAGGATTCTCTCCTCTGAAGTCAGTCTTGGGAGAGAAATCCCATTCCAGAATAGCAGTGCAGGACACGTGGGATCTGTTTGATCTCTGCTTTTAGCCCGAAGTCTGTGTTTACTGGGGAGTGACTTGTTATGTTTCAATATAGAGATGGTAGTATTCCACAACCACTAAAACCTTGTCTAAAAACAGCGTATTAAGAAAAGCTATGCATAAATCCTTTTTAGCTTTTTTTTGTAACCCAATTCCCAGGGGAAAAAAAACCATCATACTGCATAGAAAAGATAGGAATATAGAAAATTGTTAATTCAGACACTGAAAATAGTTCAACAAATGAAAATAGCAAATCACTTAAGAAAAAAAACAGTCAAGTTTCAGGTAAGTCGGTACAGAGTGTGCTGTTGCACAAGTGCCTGATAACACAACTATTGTAGCAGTGAACCTGAGCCAGCTTGACAAGGCTAAACCAATGGGGCTTTTTTTCAACCAAGTTCAGAAAATTTAGTATTTAACGCCAGGCAGAACTGCAGCTTCTGCAATAAATTTACAACATTAGAAGCTGGGCTCCTCTCCAGGGTGCTGATGCAAGACTGCAGTTCCACTCTGCACTCTTGGAGCATTTGTTTATTAACTGGTTTCATTCTGTTACAACCTTTTTTTAATGAATGAAGAATTAAGTGCAGAAGTTGACTGAAATCTACTTGGTCCATTATTTATTCACAGCAACTTTATGAAGTCCAAGCTCAAATCCCTGATCAACATACAGAAAGGAAAAAATAATAAATCAAAACATAGTTTAGTGGTTATTGGGTCAAGTCTCTCCTTTCCATTTCCTTCTGTCCTGGAAGAGATCAACAATGGCTTGTCTAGTATAAAGTTAAAATGAATGTTCTGCAAATATGAACACAAGATCATCCTATTTTTATCCCCTCCAGCTAACGCATTTATTTATCTGGGAAAAAAAAACCCATGACTAGAACACTGTAACCAAAGCTGCCTTCTAATGGAATTGGAACTGAATTGCATGTATGGTAAAAGTTACCATACATGACCAAACAAATCATTACTCCAAGATTAACTTCTTTTCCAAAGGTTGTTCACTTGCATTGTACATCACCAAATCTGTGATGTTAGAGCATGAACAGGTCTGATCTGGAACACCAAGTCTTCCTGAGAATCCAAGAGGATTTATGACTCACCAATGGCAGCAATGATAAAAGCACAAAACCAAAGATCCATGGCAAAAATGATCACTTCAAACCATGTCACTGCCTCCCAGAAGAGCAACAGTGCCAGGTAAGTAGAATTTGAAATTCTAGCCTTAAGATGTTCATTGTGGGTTCAAGGCAAACTGCTCTCTAGGTAAAGACTGTCTAGAGACAAACCCTCCTCTAATAGGAGCTCCGCTAGAGCTTTAACATTAGAAAACCTCCACAGACAGATGCCACCAAAGAAACAGATTTTGGCAGTTCTGCTGCTTGTTAATTTACTTGTCTTATTTTCATTTCTATTGGCACATCGTAGCTATAATAACTGATTTTAAAGTCACTTATTGAATTATACCTTAAAATATTTTGTATGATTAGAAAAACAGTAACCTCAATACAGATCACAGAGATCAAAATATTGAATAATACTTTCTGCTTGCTTTTTAAGTACAGAGCACCTGTTATGTATCATAGGAATACAGTTGCTTACAGAAGTGAACGGTTCTTAAGGCTTTTTCTCCAACCAACTTTGCCATGTACTGATCCAGACTGCTTCCACATTTAGAAAAGACTTCTGTATCCATTTCTGGAAGATCAGTTATGTTTGATCTACCGATTTCCTCCCGAATTTCTGTTACTATTGCTTTGGGGCAGCACAGAACGCTGAGAAATATACTCTTAAAATGTCCTCCTTACTCATCTACCAAAGGATAAGTCACATGGCTGGTTTATATCCAGATAACATTGACAAAGTGCTAACCTTTCCACCCAGAAGGAACATTCTTTTTTTTTCTCATTTTTTTTCTATTAGGAAGCAAGCCTATAAAATGTGGTCGTAAGGATGTTGTCTTTATGCCTACCCTGGGTCCCATCAGAAATACAATTGCATATGGGACTTGTATTTTTCCAGGTGGTGAAAACTCGAAGATTTTTGGTGGCCGCTACGTAAAGACGGTAAGTAAAGTTTTCCAAAGTTCATTTGATTTACTTGCAAAGTTCTCAGAGTGAAGCGATTATGTAAAACTGAATTTTGGTCATTTTAAAATACACTGGAGTTTGTACTTTGGTTTCTGAGAACTTTCACTTCTGCCACTGTCAAGTTAGAAGTGAGCTGCAGCAGAGCACAGGACAGCAGAGAAACTTGAAAAAGGAGAAATTTTGCCAGTCCTGCATTCAGTCTGGTGGGTATTGACACCTCTGAGTATTCTCTCCACCTACAGACATTACACCCCCTGCTACTTTAAAACCTACAGCAAGTGTTCCCTTAGCTGCAGAGGAAAACGGATGATGGCTCTTATACTCGAAATCTGAATTCCTCCGTATCTTACCTACACGTTCCTGTGCAAAAGAGGGAAAATACTCCCTCTGAATAGCGTACGTTTCCCTCATGAACCCGATGGAACTAAGATTTCAGGAAACGAAAAAATTAACATAATCAGCACTTGTGTGGGGGAGAAAGTATCTTAAACCCGGGTGAGAATCATGAATGAAAATGGNCCATCCGCCATCTTGCGCGCGGGCCGCGGGGACGCCATGGAGACAGGTGAGGGGCGCGGGGCGCAGGAGGGATCGCGTGCGAATGGCGTGTGGCGCGCGGCGGTTCTCACCCTTTCCCCTCTGTGTGTCAGACGATGCAGGGAATCGCCTGCGCTTCCAGCTGGAGTTGGAGTTCGTGCAGTGTCTGGCCAACCCGAATTACCTCAACTGTGAGTATTCGAGAGCACATCTCGGGGTCCCGGGGAGCGGACGGAGTTTAACGGTGCTTGTAAAGCGCCTCGTCGCGGAGAGGGCGATTAAAGGCTGGGATGGGCTGCCCGGGGAAGCGGTGGAGTCGCCATCCCTGGAGGTGTTTCAGGAAAGACTGGACGTGGCGCTTAGTGACGTGGTCTAGTTGATGTTGGGGTGTTAGGTCACAGTGTGGACTGGATGATCTCAGAGGGCTGTTCCAGTCTCAATAATTCTGTGGTTCTGTTACTACGGGTTACTTGAAACGGGGAGAGAGACAGAGAGGACTAAACAAAGGGGTTCACGGGTAATTAGTGACAGAACAAGAGGGAAAGGCTTCAGACTGCAATAGGGTTGGTTTAGACTGGACATTAGGGAAAAAATTTTCACAGAACGAGTAGTGAGACATTGGAATAGGCTGCCTGGGGAGGGGGTTGAGTCCCCATCCCTGGGTGTGTTTAAAGGTCATTTGGATGTGGTGTTGGGGGATCTGGTTTAGGGGTGAGCTTTGTAGAGTAGGGTTAATGGTTGGACTTGATGATCCCAAGGGCCTTTTCCAACCTGAATGATTCTATGATTTGATGAGTGGGTCTTTGGCAGCACAAGGGTGCTCCGTGAATAATTTGTCTAGATTTCCAACATACGGGGTTTTTTGAAAACGCAAAATGTTTTATGGAAAAAAAAAACAAAAACAAACATCTATCCTGTGGAGGAAAAAAAATAAGACATTCAAGTCTGTAGTTAAAAAGTAATGTCAAGTTAACAGGTTTCCTTTATCTGAAAATAGAATTTCACTAATGTTAATAATAGTTTCAGGTATTATACTCAATTCCCTGCCAATTCTGATGTAACAATAAAGTTTTGATTAAAGTGCCTCTTTGTATAGTTTTGCAAATACATGCCATTCAAGTTTGGCACGTTTTTCTTGCATCTGTAACTTACAGTTCCTTATTTGTCATTTTATTTCAGTTCTTGCACAAAGGGGCTACTTCAAAGACAAAGCTTTTGTAAATTATCTTAAATATTTACTTTATTGGAAGGAACCTGAATATGCAAAATACCTGAAGTAAGTATTAAAATCACCTAGGTTTCTGCTTTTTAGTGATTTGATGTTCACCTTCTGTTATGCACTGTACAGCAGTACGACTGTATTTGATTTCTGCCTGTCACCTTCCCTTTGTCCTCCCCACTGGGTTTATGTGCAACATGCATTTTCCTGTTTCCTACAGGCCAGATGTGGCAAGAATAGATAAAACTATAAACCCTGTCTTTCACAAGTCATCCTTTCACAATCTTCCTTTTGTAGCCTTTATCTCCACTTTTACCATTTGTTTAAAATAAAACTGTTGAACGTTATGGTACAGAACTACTTCAGTTAGTTAGGCCCAGAAAGTACATTTTCAGAGTAATTTTGCATTGTTGATGCTTACATGAAACAGAGGACAAGTTTGCACTGTTGTGAGTGTGCAAACTCTTTCACATTTTGGAAAACAGTTCTTGGTTATGCTCTTTAAATGAGCTCTGGAAGCAGATATTGTAGTTGTTATGTACTTGCTTTAATAAAATCTAGCCATTAGAAAAGTTACTCTAAGCAAGCAGGTAGATGCCTTTATTTATAACTTGTTGCACTGCTCAGCCCGATACTGAAGTTAAGTTACAGCATGCGGAATACGTAGAGTGAGTCTAAGTAAAGCACGTACAGGATAAAACTAAAATAATGACCTGCGAAATTACTGGAGACTCCAGTTTTAGTAACCTTGTAAACATTTGTATTAAAGTATGTTTATTTTTAATCCAGGTATCCTCAATGTTTGCACATGTTAGAACTGCTCCAGTATGAACATTTCCGCAAAGAACTGGTAAACGCTCAGTGTGCTAAATTTATTGATGAGCAGCAGATCCTTCACTGGCAGCACTATTCACGGAAAAGAATGCGCCTCCAGCAAGCCCTTGCAGAGCAGCAACAACAGAACAACACCTCTGTAAAATGAGGAACACTTCGAGGAGCAATGATAAGGTGTAGTTGGAGTCAAAGTATTTACAGGAGAGGAATGAACCCTTTTGTGGGCTTGGCTCTGGGGGGTTGTGCATTTAATTTCTGTTGTATCTAATGACTGGTGGTTTTTTTCTTTCATCAACTTCTTTAAAGATAGAAGAATGATAACACCTACTTCTGCAGTGTATTTTGTAGCATGTATAATTTTATAAGAGTTTGAAAACAAAACCTAGTTTTGCTATTTACTGACATTTAAGTATCTAACGAAAAGCACAGCTCAGAAGTCTGTTCTTAGGAGGCGTTTTTCCTGGAGAACAGTGATGTGTCTCAAAGCGTGGCTAAGAGCCCCCTCAGATATTACTTTTAACAACTGCAGGATGAGCGAAGTTGAAGTGATGATATTGTACAAAATCTAAGTTGTGGATGTTTGCCTTGAAACCCAACTGAGCTATTTTTATTTTGTTTACCTGGTAACTGTTGCTGCTGGGGGTCTTGCAGAGTTATCCTTACAGCGGGTTTTACAGATGGAAATCAGAGTGTGACGTGACAAGGACTGCAGGAGAGATAAGTAATAATAAACTTTGCAGATACTCAACCCAAGGAAATGGGCTGTGGCTGTGGCTGTTCCTTTAAAGCCTCTTCAATCCTGGTTTTCAGCCAGTGGCTTCTGTACAGTATGTGCAGTGAAAACAGTGCTCTGAAAAAAGGTGTAAATGCTCACAGCAATTCAAAGTCATTTGCCTTTTATTCCTGTATAGTTTTTACTGTAAGAACATCGATCTTAGCAGCTTTTGTATGTTAGACTGTATTCATGCTGCACCTGTGTTTTATTTCATACCCTTGTAGGAGCCGATATTGCAACTGCTAACCCTTAACAGGTGATCAGTGACACCAAGACTGTCAACCTTCAGCTTATCTTACTTGGTCTGAACAGATAAGCCATTAGACACCTTTGGCATTGACATTTTATCGTAGAAGCTCGAGTAGCTGTGCAAAGTCAGATTCAAGAAGAATAAGAAGGTTTTTCTGTTTCTCTTAAACGCTGCCTCCTCATTAGAGGTGTAGTTCAGCAGCCCAGTCTTACTCGTCAGTACCTGTAGGCTGCTCTGTTCATCACATGAGCTCATCTCCTTTGAAAAGACACTGTTTGCAAACTCAAGTTTATTTCAATATGAAAGGAAAGATACAGGGTTATTTTTTGTAACATTTTAGTGGAAGGTTTGGACCCAGAATTTACTGACATTTACTTCAGACTAGTCAAGATAATTAACAGTGAAAAATTTTTTAAACATTAAGGATTTCTTGAAAGGACACTGCCAATAACTTGAGATTAACATCTTTGTAAATGATTGACTACTGGAGGATTTAGTCTTCAGTAAACAACATGCGCACAAGCTCCGCTTTAAAACATTCTTCTTCAACCAGCTTCTGAGGCTGAAAGGAAAGATGAGATGTTTTAGGGGCAATTCAAACACCTGTCCTAGGCTAGAGCCATATGTACGTACTGACATGAGCCATACTCCAGCCAGTGTTTCTCCAGGGAGGGGGAAGGGGCTGGAGCAAGCAAGGTGAGAATAACTGAAACATGCACAAAGGGTTTCTGGCTCTACAAGAGGCATTTCTAAGACAGTAACTTCTAATTTAAATAATATGCACAAGCTGAGCTATAGTCTGTTTGAATCAAGAGTATACTGCACATAACTTGTTTCATCCTTGCATTTCAGCATTTGGATTTTTTAAAATCTGAGGAGCTGCAAGTCAGCATATTGTTAGATTCCTGTGAATTTTCCTCTATCCTTCAACCACTACCTGCTCAGTGTACGTATTTATTTCTTTTTACTATATGTTTCTTAAAGACAACATTATACAGAAAGCTGAATGGCTCTCTCTTGAGGTGTTTGAGCCAGAAGAGATGCATGGGTGGGAGTGGGAGACCTGTTCCTAATTGTCTTTTTGAACAAGAGAGGGTATCGGAAGACATGCATGACTAACTCATTTACAGTCATCAGCTCCTGCCAGTTTCCCATCTGAATGTCTGTAGATTCAGAACATACAATAAATCACTTACTGTTCCATATTTAAGTAGTGTAGGCACTCCTGTGAGTTTCAGATTCTTCCTGAATTCATTGTTGGGATCCTTCCAGCTGTTCAGGAAGAAGGGGTTAAGCACAGCTTCTAGAGGTGCAGGTTCAAGTTAGCCTGTAATAATTCCTTCAAAAGGATGATTCAAAGGTCTTTGCTTTGCACCTCCCCAACCCACTTCTCAGAAAAAGCATTCAGATAGTTCACGTTAGTGATGGTATAGACCTCAAAACCGAAAAAAAATGCTTCATTCCTTGCAGAAAAGGACAGTTCAGTCAGTTGTTCCAGAAGGTTAGTCAACCTCCAGTCCACAAATAGCACAAGTCTTATGAGTTGGTATTAAAACAGTTACTTACTAGGCTCTGTCTCCTACTAGGCAGTAGATGAATACAGACCCATCAGGCATGTTATGAAGTTCCTTCCTCACAACTGGTTCCGCTAGAGAAGAATTTTATGAATCTATTAGTAGTCAGTACTATTACTGTACTACAGGGTCATATGAATCTACTTTGAACAGCAAGGCTGCTAATTAATGTTTTGTCTGTTTCAGGTAGAGATCTGTATTTTGTTTCATCTGGTTATCCACAAGCTTTGCAGAATTTATTACAGTCTCAGAATTAAAGGGACTTGTCTTTGACTAAAGACCAATACAAAAAGTAGTAATTGTCCCCTGTCTGTATGAAAGCCTATGAGAACAGGGGTAAGCAGTTGCCTATAGGATGGCACATATGGTCCAGAAAGTTCAGTGCAATGTTTTCTGAAGAACTGCTTTGTCTTCTACTGCTAAACACCGACTGGTGGGTCACTTCTGCCACCTGACATGTAAAGCAGAGGTGAATTCACTGCTTATAAGATTGTCATCTAGTTGTTAGCTGGGCCTTTGCACCAGTCTCTGCTGAACAGCACATTGCACGACTTGCCGTGAGCGTGGCCTCCAAAGGGCGGGCAGCCGCCGCCGGCTCTGGCTCACAGCCTGCGCTGCCGGTTCTTCCCACGGGCGCGGTAACTGCAGCCGGAGATCGAAACCTGGACCTCGCCCGGTGCGCATGCGGAGGCGGGTGGGGTGAGGCAGCTCTGCACCGGCAGAGCCTGCTCCGGGACGGGCACTCTCGGGCAAACGGGAGCCGGCTC
>VWZK01016150.1:560998-706939 GCA_013396935.1 Baryphthengus martii
CCCGTCTCGCCCGCGCGAGATGCCATGAGCACGAGGGCAGCTGTCGTGAGCTGTCGCCGACAGGGCTGGGTCACGAGGGAGGGCGCGAGGCGGCACCGCAGCGAGGGACCGAGCCCCGGCGGCCAGACCCCGGCCTGTGCGGGACCTAGGGGTGAGGCCTCCGCAGAGGCGGAGTTCGTGGTTCGGTCTCGATAGAAAAGCTTTAACCGCGTTGTGCGCTCGATCCCGCTCCCTTCGGAAGGCGCCGAGGCAGCTAGAGGAGGTGTGAGTTTCTGGCTGCTGTCTCCACACGTCGGTTTTATTTTGAATCCTTCTCTGTGAAGTTCAGGTACGAGCGTGCCCTCGGTCTGTTTGCTTTGCCACAATCTCTCCACGCCTCAGGCACTCTTGCTGGGCCACTTTCTCACCGTGGCAGCTGCTCTTCTAGGTGAGTAATGCCTGTGACAGTTCTGTGGCAGTCTGCTTATGGTTCATAGTGTGAGTCTAGCAGTCTGTGAGGTGCTCCTCAGCTCCTGGAGAGGGTGTGTGAAGGAAGGGTGTCAATTGTAAACTTTGCCTCAAACGGTGGGGTGGTGCTTTCTGTGTTGGGTACCACCTGGATGAGCACATGTGCTGCACTTTCCATTTCCACATGTCTCCTGAGGTTGGTTCTCTTGTCTGTTGTTCACATCACACCTGGGATTGCTTTTGAGAGGCAGGAATAATGTATAGTTCTTCTTATGTTCATAGTTGTAACTGTAAGCAAAGGACAAATCACTGGATTTTCAGCATAAGCCAGTGTGATGGGACCAAGGAAACCAGCTATGTCTGATACTACGTTTGCATTTGCTACCCAGCTATACAGGAATGAAGCAAAAGCTTTACAAACACAGGTATTACTTGATTTCTGCAGCGGTGTCGAATTGGTTTTCATTTGCGATCGTTACAAAAAGATAATTATGACTAATTTTCTGAGATAGCCCACTAGTGAGTGTCAAATTCTCGTATTTGCTTTCATGCTGCTGTCCTATATAATCTTGACACTGTCCTTTTGTAAGGGTATAGGTCAGAAACTATACCTGTAAATACTATTTATCTGTCTGTTGTGGTTTAATCCCAGTAGGCAGCTAAGCACACAGCCATTTGCTCACTCTCCCCCAGTGGGAGCTGGAAGAAAATCAGAAGGGTAAAAGCTGATGGGCTGACAGCAGATTTTTCTATGTGTGTACTCTCTCTACAGTGCCCACCCTAGGCTGCAGATTAAGTACCTAATGTTATTCACAAGATGATATAAATGCTTAATTCAAAATAATTTTGAATACTGGTATTTGAGAGGACGGAATGCCTTGCATGCACTGAAGAAGTACTGTCATGACAGAATGCATTCTAGTAGGAAAGAAGATTCATTTTCCTTGCTCTTGTACACTAGAGGCACATCACCTGGGTAAAGTGCTCTGTGTAACAACAGGGGTTTTTTTGCACTTTTGAACAGCTGCAGTTTAATAGAAATGTTCCTGTGGTTCCTGAGAACTTGGCACTCAGATTCTCTAAGCCTCGTCCAATTATAATAGAAAAGCTGAAAGTGTCCAACAATCAGAGAAATCTAGCTGGAAGTGAGGACCCCAGCATAAGAAACTCTAGCATGTTTTCGGTGGTATCTGAAGAGAGACTAAAATTAGCTGTTCAACTAGCCAAAAGGGACATAAAACAAAGACATCTTGAAGAGCAAGTGAAACAGCAAGTGTTTGGGAATGCTGCTAATAAACTATTGTTGGCTGAGAAATCACAACAGCAGAAGACTGAAGTATTTGAAAGTCCAGAAAATAAAAATGCACTGTCTCAAAAGTCTCAAAGTCGCTTGAAATATCAGCAGAAACTCAGTCAGCCTTCTGAAGTGGAGATGAGCACCTCAGGCGCTAAAGTTTATCTCTGTGCACCAAATGAAGGAAAGCCAAGACCAGCTGGTTTGAACTCTCCACCCACTCGTGGCACACGACGGGGCCCCAGGCCAAATGTAAGCAAAGAAGATAAAAATGTACAGGAAGTCCAACGGCTCCAAAAAGAGTTAAGGAGCTACGTCCAGAAAATTGAAGAACTGGCTAAAAAAGGTGCGTGACTGAACAGTTGTCTTATATAAATGTACAGTAGTTCAGTTTTTTTTTTTTTCTGTTTTTGGAATATCCCTTCGATCAGTTGAGGTCAGTTCTCCTGCTGTATGTCCACCCTCCACCTGCAGTCTGAGTACTGTCAGGGCATAGCTGACAAAAGAAGCAGCCGTGGTGCTGCGCAAGTTCAGCCAAAACACTGGTCTTATTAAATGATAAATCCAAACCAGCACAATAGAGGTGACTGGGAAGGAAACTCTATCCCAGCCAGCCCCAGTGTACACTGCATTGGTGCTTTTGCAACAACTAGTCAGGGGTTTAACCACTCAGAACCTTGAGTGCTTTACCTGCAACTCTGTCATAAAACTAGGGGGTTACAGGTGATTTTGTAAGTTATAACTAATAAACTATATTTTATAAGAACGTTCGGTCACATTCTAAATAGAAGCATGATGTAGAGTCAAAATCACTAACTTGCACTGCTGCTCAAGGGAGCCCTGCAAAGTAAATGATACATTGTGTACTGGTTCTTCATGAAGGAGGCTTATTGCTAAATGCTGTTTGTTGTAGCTTAATTGGGGTTTTCACAGGTTATATTGAGATATAAACCTTGACATTTCATGCTTTTTAGGGAGAGAGAGAGAAATTTTAGATCCTGATGAAGAGCGACGAGCTTGCACTAGGAGACAGGAACAAGCTGCGCGGTCAGCTCGTATGCTGTATGTGCTCCAGCAACAGGTAGGAACCAGCATTTTAAATTTGGACATATAGTAGTGAGTTTATTGTGATTAATTTGACAGAAATGAACTGAAACAGAGATTTGATCGGGTCATCTCTGAAATTCCATAGCATCCTAGTTTAGATCTGCATGGCGTGACTAATTTCTCTCATGACAGAGATGAGCATCACCGCTGGAAAACTTAGACTTTCACTCAGATGTTACAGTGAAGATTAATTGTTCATTTGTAGACATGGAGCTAATTCTGACTGATTTTCCTCTCTTCCCCCTCCTTTCTCGATAAACAGGTGAAAGAAATTCATGATGATTTAGAGAAACTGAGTCCTCATAAAATCAAACATACTAAAAAGGTAATTATCCTTCAGAATGTGAGTAACGTAACACGCTAGTTGAATTTGCTTGTCTATGGTACACCTGCGTCCTTTCTGGAGGGGAGGTTTTCTTTATATCCTGCCCCTTTTATCTCATTCTCACAGAAGTATGTCTCACTTGGTCTGATACAGCCTTTTGTGCTTCCCTCTTCTCTTCAGTTCTTACCTGTCTACAGTAAACTGGAGAGGAAGACTGTTGCTCTTCTGCTTTTATGTGACTTCTAATTCATTCTTTATTCCACTTCCTTTTCTGAATAACACTGTGTTTTACTCTTTACTACGTTTTTAACTTCCTGTTGATGTCACTCAGTCTTATCAGCCTCCTTTCTGTTTTCCTTCTCTGCCCAGTATATTCCAGAAAGATAGTCCTTGGATCATGTGCACTGTTTGGCCAATGCTGTCTCCTTGTTCTCTTGTGCTTTTCTATCACTTGCTTGTTCTGTCTCACAAATGGCCTCATATCTGTCAGAATTATCCCAAACCTGAGTATTTCTCTATGAAATTGTGGTGGGTTTGACCTTGGCTGAGCGCCAGGTACCCACCAAGTCGCTCTATCACTCCCCCCCCCACTTACTCAGCAAGGGGGAAGAGAATAAGATGGAAGAGCCTGTAGGGTACGACAAAGGCAGTTTAATAAGAACAAAAAAAAAAGCAAAGAACAAAAAGCAAGCCGCGCGCGCGCGAAGCAAAGCAGAACAAGGTCTTATTCTCTACTTCCCATCAGCAGGCGATGTCTGGCCTCTCCCGGGAAGCAGGGCTCTGGTACGCGTAGCGGTTGCTCGGAGGACAAGCGTCTTCACCAACGAATGACCCCAACCCCCTTCTCCTCTCTCCTCCTTTTATACTTGAGCTGACGTCACGCAGTGTGGAATAGCTCCTTGGTCAGTTTGGGTCAGCTGTCTTGATTGTGTCTCCTCCCAAGATCTTGCCCACCCCATCTCACTTAGAGCGGGGAGTGGGGGGGGAAGATGTTGGAAAGCCAGCCTCGGTGCTGTGCAAGCGCTGCTCAGCAGCAGCCCCAACACTGGCGTCTTATCTGCCTCCCAGTACAAAGCACAGCACCATAAGAGCTGCTCTGGGGAACATTAACTCCAGCTCACCCAAACCCAATACAGAAATTTTGGCAACAGTTCTTTGAATAGTATCAGTATAGAAACCATAGCTATTAAAGCATTTATTTTTCATTTTTCCAGTCTCGAGCAGTATCAAGATTGGCAGCAGCACACAGAGGAGCTGTACGAGCCTTGCAGGCATTTGCCAGTCATTTTACAGATCAAACAAAGCAACAGGTTCCTGCCCACTACAAGGAACTGGGCAGTCTCATTCGACAACTGTCTCTCTGTTCCGCCAAACTAGAAGGGGATTCTTCCATTTCTGACATTATCATCGATATTTTGCTTCAAGTTGAGGTAGTAAAAAGCATTTTGTTTTTGCTAAGGCAGAAAGCATGTAGTGAAATACAAGACTGCAAACTATAATGTCTGTTCTTGAAATGGCAGAATATCTTACTGTTGTGGTGGTAGGTTTTTTTAAAGGCCATATTTTCTAAGGTATAAATATATTCTTAATGCTCCTAAAGAATGGTGGTCTAAAATAGAGTTGTATCCTAAACACAGAAGCTACCTGCTGCTGTTCTTGTTGATACTGTTCCTGTCTTTATCAGCTCTGCTGGTAGAATGAGGACTGGTAGTGATAGTGGTAGCAAAGCACCAGTTTCATATTCATTTGCCATTTTCAGGAGTGAGAGAATTGCATTTTATACATCAGTGTAAGTTATGTGTTTATTGTCTTCTGATGCATGCTTTAGTCATCAGGATTAGTGATGGGCATCCCAGCCTCACACATGGTGGAGGAAGCAGAATTGTCTAGGCAGCAGATAAAGTTATCACTATAAGAGTTACTTAAGCTCTGTGCTCTTCAAATGGCTTTTGTTAGTGATATCTGATGTCTTAAAACATGTTGTTGGTATAATAGAAAAGTTCTGATTCATGTTTCCTGCTGCAGCTCCTACCTACAAGATGATTTTTTAAATAAGAACCTATGTAACCTGAACTACTATGAAACCTATATTTAATTAATTTGAATAAAAGCAACTGATACAATAGCCATAAGATATTTTATTTTCCTTAAAATATTGTTCTAACTGTAAGAGCAATGGTTTTATTTTTATTGTTCTGAACTGCTTATGAGAACAGTGCTAACTGTCTGGGAACAGGAACGGAGGTAGAATTGTTTAATTTTGGACTTAGCATTGGAAGAAAAGCCTGCCTGTCTTACCATAGTCTGGGGGCTTTTTTTTTTTTTGACTGTAGCCTTCTTGTGCATTTCTCTTTGAACATGCTGTAAGCAGATAATTTGCTGGAGTCAGTTGTAAATACAAAACTACAAGTCTTTTCTGTAAGATTTAAGCTAATAATATGAAGAAGCTTCTACATGAATAAGCTATCAGGAATAATCACTACCACAAAAAAACAAACCACACCAAAAAAATTCCAACTACTTAGAATTTCTCTCTTGGATTTGCTTCTTGTTATTACATCAGGTTTATTGAGAGAGTAATTAAAATTCTAAATATTTGGTGCAGGATCTAGAGTCATTGCTGGAAAAGAAACAAACACCCCAAAAAAGGAAGAAATGCATTTCAGCATCTCCGGGCAAATCTCCAAGGAACACTGAGACATTTCCAGCCAGAAAGCAGCTTAAATGTCCAAAAGGAGAAAAAAAAACTTTCATCTTAAAGGGACAATATGGACAAGAACCTAAAAAACCTCCAGCTGCCAAGAAGCTGACTGGTTTGTGTTTTGAATTAACTACATTTTTATCAGTTAATTTATCACCTGCAGTTCAGTTTTGTGGTATGTTATGTATCGTTGGTCAGAAGTGTGTAACACCCACGTATAGTCATCAGGTTCACATAGCCTTGTTAAGCGTTTTTGCAGCTCTTCCCCTGAGATGACAAACCTGCAGGTTTATATGCCTCTTTATAACTATATTATTATCATATTATTATTATTCCTTCCTTTTTTTTTTTCTATTTCTTTTACTGTGGGCTATACTTGGATTGTTTTTCTGCAGTATACACCTAAATGGCAGTTTACAAGTTGACATAAATGGTTCATGCAGAGTATTTCTAAATAGCTACCTGGATAAAACTGAACAAATATATATTATTGTGGAATGCAAAGTCGCTGACTGTAAGCAAATCTCAAACAAAGTTACTGTTTAACTGTTTACAGTGAAAAGATACACTGCAGCCTTGGTTCAGAATTTCTTTGGTTTGTGCAGTTTCTCTGCTTTTGAGAAGGCTGGCTGGTTTGTGCTTGCCAGTTCACTGATGTTAATGTCTTCTAATAATGAAATGATGGCTTTCTAATAATGAAAGCCATTATAGCTTATTAAATTATTATAATATCCTATATTAATTATTTTTCTTCTTTGGGGTGTCTTTCTCATGCTTCATACTGTTTTTCACTAGAATAGTAATCATTCCTTTCTACCCCTAGGTAAGGGCAAGAAGTCGTCTATGAGATTAATTCATCTTTGGCAGTCCAGAGAGACAGTACATTGACAAGCAAGCATCTAATGGTTTCCACGTGTCTTGCTGCCTAAAAAAGAATGTTTTATATCACTGCTTAGACCTCATATGGCAATTACTACCAGAAGGCTTTCCCATGTTTTTCACATATATGTATATTTTCAAATATCTATCTATGTATAAATATGTGTATGCACACAAACCCTCAAATTTCCTGTTCATTGAAACAGCATAAGAAAGACAATTTATTTAATACTTGTCAGGAAATACCAGGGTTGCTTTTTTCTGTTTTCTTTGGTTTATTTTTCATTATGGTAGAGCTTAAAAGTTCATGATAAGGTATACCTAGCATAACAGAAGTATCTTGCCCCTTTCAACTTACAGTTCAAAGTTTATCTATTATTTTTTATACAGATAAACATTGACATGTTGCAAATATTTCAGCAGTTCAGAAGGGAAGCAATTGCGCTGGTGTACTGCACGATAAATTCCGAGAAGAAAATGACTCACCTACTCCAGAGAGAAACACCGCTTTGCAAGGAAGTCCAGATGCACTAGTGAGAGCTGGAGCTGTAAAAAAAGATCCCATCCTTGAAAGTGACCCTTTAAAGAAGAAAGGCGTGTTGTTACCTGCAAAATCACAGGTACGGAAGTAGAAAAAGAATTTATGCTTTCTTCTAATTGTCTTCTGGGATTTGTTATCTAATGTAAGATACTGTCAAGCTTTGCACTTCCTCACATTTATTTTATTCTGAGCTAGGATGCATAGGGGGATAAAGTATGTCATTTGCCTGCATCATTTCTAGTGGCTATGACTATTTTATCAAATGCTGTTTGAAAGTAGTGTTATTTTTTCTTGGAAGTGCATTGTACAAATAGAAACAATGAATAACAGAATTAGCAAGGAAAACTTTCACCAAAACTAGTTTCATGTTTGAAATTAGCATCGTGATTTTTCAACCTGAAATTAAAGCTGAAATATTTTCCTTGGATTGGTCATCCTCTGTCACAAAAGCTGCACTTGGCAGTAATGTTCTAATGCTTATGTTAGTAGGAAGGAGGATGTAAGTTAGGCAGATTTACTTCATTGATTACAGAAATTATAAAACTTCACAGTACAAATTCTGGTTTCTGAAAGTCTTTCTTGCAACCAGCAAGAGGCTTCTGTAATGCAAACAAATGAGTTCTTTAAAGAATACTTCAAAGTGCAAAATTTCGCAGAGTTGAGGCTTTTTTCTACTGTGCCACCTTTTTTTAATTTTTATTATTTTATTTGCTTCCTCAGACTGTCATCTTCTCAGATGTGATACAGTAATATAGATGTATCCATATGTAACTTCTACTGCTTCCCATATCTATCACCAGTGAGAAATGAGCAGGAAAGTTGAGCATTTCAGTAACTCATACTGAGGGGACGAGTCTAAGTATCCTTGTAGCAAATATAAATATGGCAATACTGCACTTTCGTGGCTGAATAAAATGTTACCTTGGAAACCTTCTCTTTGGATTTATTGAGAGTTAACATAGAGTTTAATTCTGAACATTTCAGAAGTTTTTCCCCTTGAAGAGCAACATCAGAAAAATTGGAACTATTTGCAAAAATGATAGTTGCAGGATTAAGCATGTGTTTGTTCAGGTACAGTTGTACTTCCCTTTAAATCAGTTGTGAAACCTCCACATATGTCAACTGTGCAACCAAGCCAGCAGGCATGACTTCCAGACAAGTTCTCAAGCAGGATGCGAAATACTTCAAAATTCAGTATGTTTTTAATGTGATTGTGTTAATTTTCAGGGAACACAGAAATCTCTCAAATCAAGACGGGTACAGCCTTCAGGAAAGCATGCCCGGTTTCAAGAGACAACGATAGCGTTCCAGCTAAAAGAGAACAGACAACTTGCTAAGGAGTGCGGAACACGCCGCATGCCTCCGAGCCCTGCACCTGCACCGGTTTCACCCAAGTGGTGCGTCTGCGGTCTGGTGAATCCCTCCTTACCCTGCTGTCCTGTGGAGATGCTGTAGTGTCTGTACTGGTAAATAGATGGGTTTGACCTGGCTGTCAGACCACTAAGGCAAGTGGCACAGCACAGCTTCCTACCAGATCCTTGTATTCTTTTTCCACTTGGCGCAAAGCATCCTCATTCGTACAGCCTTAGAAGAGCCGCTGCTTTATGCTTCTACCTGGATCCAGGTCCAGGAGTATTGTCTGGGAGCCACAGGCCAATCTGTGCTATGCAGGGCATCAATAAAACACACAGTATGCAGAATCAATATTCACAGCACTGCATTAAGAATATTATCTCCCTGTTCCAGAAGGACAAAATATGTGTCTCCCCAAATTTAGTTTGCTTTGGGACTGCTGCTTGTGGCAGTTGAAGCAGGAGATCCAGCTGCTGATCCAGCTGCTGGATCTGTGTTAGGCAGTGTGTGTGGTAAGACGAGGAGCTCATGTTTGTGGATAGCCATGAAGTTGCCTGTCTGCCAGTAGCAGAAACATAAATGAAGATCCCTGGTTCTCAACAGAATTTCTTGGCTTATATGGTCTTAAAGTCAGTATTAATTTTTTCTAAAGTTTTTTGCAAGTTTTATAAACTCATACTCCGAATCATGTGGTTTCATTCTTCAGTTGTTAGAATATGTATTTGTAACCCTCTATGTCACTATTTTTGAAGACTAGCATGGCTTGAAGCAGAATCTTCAAGAAGAATGAAGGTTCTAACTGACCTTAGCAGAAAAGAAATAAAAAAAGTACAGAAGTTAAGATAGTGACTTACTTTCAAGCCCTAATAAATGGTGTCAGATCTGATATGGTCTTCTCTCCACTCCCACCAGTCCCCCAAAAAGTACATTTATGTATTTGGATTTTTTTAAATTATTGTTGTCATACCAAGTTTCAGAATGGCATTGTCATTTGTTCCTTTTTGTGTAGGTCACAAGGTGCTTCTCCAGCCCGCTCTGTGGACAAAGCTGACAAGGCACTACGGGAGCGCTTAGAACCTCATTTAGATAGGACACAGGTAGTACAGTCAAGCTCATGCTACTGTTTGAAAGATGTCTTTAGAGCTCTGAAACATTTATAAAGGGGCAACACAGTTTCTTTTCAAATTAATGCAAGTCATATTTATGTAATCAACACAGTTTTGGAGAGTGTATTTCCATTTCAGTATGTGGGTCTCCAGGCTAAACAGCCCCAGGTCTCTCAGACTCTCCTTGTAAGAGAGATGCTCCAGTACCCTCATCATCTTCATGGGCTTTTTCCAGTAGTTCACTGTCTTTCTTGACCTGGGAGGTCCAGAACTGGACACAGGATTCCGAATGTGGCTTCAGTAGATGTGTTTTTTAAGTTGTTTTTGAATGGTCATAACAGTTCCACACTGAACGTGACTGGACTTGATAAGATTATTTTAATAATGCTTATGATTCTATATTTAATGACTAAATAAATTTGAACTAGTAATATTAATGTCTAATAATACAGACAGCTTGATTATCATGAGAGGATTTACATTTTATTTAGAAGATCAATCTCTCATTGGAAGCAAACTCATCTGAAGACAAAAGTATTGTTTTGTAACCATGTACAGTATGAAACAACGAGAAAGCTCTTTTTAGCGTCATCTCTTTTTTGTATATTTTTTTTGCTTGATGTGACCTTGAATGCATAAAGTTGCTTGGGGGGAAATGTTTTCATATAAAATAATATGGGGGAAATGTTTTCATATAAAATAATATGGGTAAATGACTAGAGATACTGTATCATGGCTAACTGGTAAAACTGGACACAACTGAAAACTATGACTGTGGCCTGGATCCTGTATATTTATTTATTCATCACCACTTGGAGTTACTGTGAGACAGTTCCTGTGTGCTAAGTTAAATGTGCATGTAGTGTTTTGTGAGGTGAGGGCCTTACTTCACTTTCTTGAATTCCTGGGTAATCTCTGAACCTGTGACAGTTTTCAATTTGGGAACACAGTTGTGTAGCAAGCTTTTTCCATATTCGTTGATTTTATTGGTGGGAACATACTAAACTGGTTTTGTTGATTTGGCTTTTTGTGTGGGTGGAAGGAAAACAGGAATTTATTTGGATTTTCATTGAAGAGAAAAGTTGAAATGACGATTGGATTATTTCCATAAGCTGCTATAAGAAATGTTTGATTTGTGAGTATTCTTTCCCCAATTTTTTTTTCTTTCTTTCTTGCATTGACTGTATGATTTTGTGTTTGGGGGTTTTTTTTGCTGTTTTTAAATAGCAGATTGCAGCAAATGCAGATATTCTGAGTGAAAAGCTATTGGATGATCTTTTGGAAGATACTGCTCAGGAACTGTGGAGTATGGAGCAGCATGAAAGACTCCAGACCAAGGCTCTGCCTGTGGCTGACACTGATACTCTGGAGTCAATGTTGCAAAGAATGGAAGAAATTGAGGTAAGGTTTTTCTCTCTTGGTTGGTCTCATTAGCACCAATTTCTTGTTTACTGTCCATATATTATGATATCTCTAAGTATCTGCCTTTTCAAACAAGGCACAGTCTTACTGGATCAGTGTATGAAATGAAAGACTTTGAAGCAGTTTGCACAGTGTTTTCCCTAATGATTTTATTCCTAACAGTAAAGTTGATAGACCTGAGTTTGCTTCCTACCTCCAGACTTCATGGTTTAGATCATCATATGTGAATAGGAGAGTCTGTATGGCAATTGTGTTGATTGTCTCACAGATTGAAAAATACGTTAGTAAAAAGATTTATGAATTTAATTTTCCCCCCCCATGATTTTTTGGATATAGAATCCTAGTATTCTAGTAGCATGACCATCTCAAGGTAATATGCTCTGGCAATCCAAAATATTTCACAACATGGGACAGTCAGACAAATACATGGTTATCCGTGCCCATATTTATCCATCTTTCTATGTAAATATTGTAAATATTCATGAGGTTATCATTTACTTGACTTGAACTTTCTCATATATTGCTTTCTTAAAAATTTTCCTTTCATCAGCTTTTCCATAGTTTTGGGTTCAAGTCTCATTTCAACCATCCTGTTTGATGAAATTTATCATAACATAGAATTACTGAGTTTAGTGCCATTTACTCTCTGAGATCTATTCATAAGTTGGAAGCGTGAAGCTTGCATTGTGCAGTGTGCTTATCCATATGAGGCACTACATATTCAGCATACATTTGGATTCACTGTTGGTGAGACGGGAACAGCGTGAGTGCCCTTCAGTGTTATGGCTAACTACTGTTGAACTGAAGTGGGAGAAGGTTTCATGGTGCTGGCAACTAGTTGAGTCTTCAAGTCTAGCATTTTGAATGAAGTGATTGTCTGTGATTTCACCTCCCTACCCATTTTCTGTGTTATGATAACTAGGCAAAATAAGCCTATTTTGACGAAGGAGGATCATGACCTGCTTTCCTATTGCATGGTAAATAGTACAGTAGAACTGCTCAGTATTATCTTTAACTGCTGCTTGGAAGCAAATGTTCATTATAAATTGATTAATTTTGTACGTTCAAAACCAGAGATACCAGGAGGCTGTACGCAGGAGGTTCACCCAGATTGTGTACAGTGATTCGGAGTTCTGGGCCCTGGAAGATAAAATGGGTAAGTGTCTTTTTACATGCAACTTCTTTTTCCTGTAATCTCGATCTTTAAATTCAGATGTTTTGAAATCAAAATTATTGGATTATGTGTGATCAAGTAGCACCATCCAGACACACTTGTTACTATAGGTACTCCTTTCACTGTTTCTGAAAATTAGTTCTAAAAATCAGTATTTTAAAGATGAAGGATCTCTTCTGAGAACAGGCTGGCATTTTCTACATGCCTTTACTGGGGCAGCATTTGGATGGAAGGCACTGCCAGTGCAATTTAGCTGAAGGATAGGAATCTTTGCTTCCAAGCAGCAAATGTTCATTATAAATTTTGCCTCTTTTCTAGGCATTTGCCATTCCTTAGCTTAGGTATTTTCTTTTCTACCAAAATGTGAGTAATGAGTTTTGTGCAGTGAATATGACATTCCATAAGCACATACACTCCAATTCATCTCTAAGCGACTGGAATTTACTCCAGAAGGCAGACGGTTTACTTTCTAAGTCTGAGATATCCTAAAACCACTTCCCTCATTTTCTTGTTAAGTTCTTCACGTCTCTCCTATCCAGTTTTGAGAAGGCACTGGCAAATCTGTAAATCTTAATCTTGAAGAGTATTTTGTGTGTTCTCGTTTGAGCTGATTCCTTTGAAACAGTATTACATACTTGGCAGGAATCATTTTCATGCTGTTGAATTCAAAACTATTTTTTAGAGCTCACAGGCTGAGGTAAGGTATATGAAACAGTCTTGGTTTATTCCTGCTGTTGATTTGCTTAGGCAGAAGCAAGCAGATATTTATCTTGTAGTTTGCTTACCCCATTTTCTTTTCCCTGTTTTAATAAACTGTCAGTTTAGATGGCTTGGAGTTCAAGAGTAAATGTTAGGTAAATATTAGTGTAGCCCTGAATCCATGGCAGTTTAAGGTTTTTCTGGCAGTGCACAGAAGAGTATATTAAATTACTTAAGCTTAGAAGTTTTTTCTATTTCCTTATTCCTTTCAAGTGGTAGTGATAACGGTTTTAGATCTTGCAGCATACATGCAAGTTTAATTTTAAAGCCTCAGAAAATGGGAATTTTTCTGTGCAGAATTCATTACCTAATATGCTTCAGTGAAAAGTATTTAATTCTTGAAAAAAGAGTTTGGATGCTTCCAGTTCACATTAACCACATTATTTCCTGCTTTTTTTATTGGATAGAAAATAAATAAAAGCATATAAAGTCCTTCAGAGAAAAGATATAACTTACTTTTCACACAAAATTAAAATTTTAATTGAGAGGGATCTAAGTAATATTAATAGGAAACTGTTCACTAAGGAAAGGTAGCATTCCAAGCAATAGTTTGATGTTTCCCATACATAAGTGTGCGTACTTCAATATTGTTTGCTACCGTGGCTAACAACAACAACAATGCTTGTCTTTCCCAGCCCCTTGTTCTATTCTCTATCCTGCTGTTTGGTTGAGTACAACAGTGAAGCTGCATTGGTGTTCCAGGCTGGGTATCTGATCACACACTGACTTCAGTGGAACTGTCTTGTTTTACACCAGCTGAACAATCTCACAACTTGGTGAAGACTTAGCCCAAATCTTGTTGGATTTTTTTTTCCCATGTCTTGGATTTACTACCAAGCTCAATAGGCTACACCAGTTTTAGAGTGGTATTTTCTCTCTCCTCTAGAAGTATACACTGACACAACAAACTATACTGAAGGTAGTATTTCTGAAATGCTCAGCTTTAACATGCCAAGTTCTTGGAAATCCTACACTGAATTTACATTTTAGGGGCTCATCACCTTCAACACTTTACTTCTCTGAAGGACCTTCCCTTAAAAGAAGCAAAAGCCTTTGTGAGGACTTAACCTGCAGTAAATGTAGTTTTTCTCTTCCAAAGAAACGAATTAAAATGTTATTTTCTTCCTTCTAGAACAATCAATTGCATCAATAACTAAAAGACCTACATCTCCTCATCCAATTCAGATAACCAAATTAATTGGACACACAGAGCGAGAAATAGACATTTCATTTGAAAAATTTTTTGATGGCAAGTAAGTAGAATATTCAGCCCTACACTAAACTGTGGTGCATATGAGCTGTATGTCTTCAATTATAGCATTTTCATTACAGAAAATTATGGTTACTATTTGAAGAGATACTCAGATTATTCAAAAAGATACTTGAAAATCTAGTTCTGGCTTAATAACTTTTATATTTACAGTGATATTGGTGAAAACAAAGAAGCAGAAGAGAAATCACAGACTGGAAATGACATTCTGCAGCCCTTGACTCAGAATTCTCCACAGAAAGAGGGCTACGTGTCTCTCTCTGTGCCAAAGCATATGCTCCAGAGCATCTTGGATTATCACAACAACTACAAGCATCACTTAAAGCTTATTTCCCATGAGGCAGTAGGCAGTTTCAATCCATGGCAGATTGCTGAGAGGTAAATGAACTGTCTTGTGTTTTTAAAGTGAATGTATCAGCTGATGAACAGGTTTTTCTGTCCTTATTTAGGGAAGGAATTAAATTCCAAATTGAAAGCCAGAAGCAGTCAGCTGTTGGTCTGTTTCTCGACTGGTACTTGGTGTTCATGGATTTTTAAGGTAGTTGCATTAAACAGAAGTATATGGGAAGAGAATGCCCTGGAGGAGTGATTGTGTGTCATGTCTTTCTATGATGTTACCACAAAAACAACTGTGTGAAATACAGGGTAACTTAAATTATTTTCGGAAGACTATCATCAACAGGTAAATTGAAGGAGAACAAAATTAACTTTTTATTTTCTGAATGAAAGAGAAATAAAGCACTGTAAATAACTGTGCAAATTTTAATCTTTTTGGTGGGGAATTATGAAGTTGATGTTTCATGGAACAACAGTAGATATTCTCTAAAAAGAGACCAGTGGCCTTAGAGCAGATTTCAGTGCTTTCTCTTCCACAAGTCTTCATGCTTCATAGAGTTCACGGTGGGAAGTGTGACATCAGTGGCTTGCTGTCCCTTAATTTTTGTTTTGTGGTCAGACCACTTATTTGAATTGACTGAACTAAGCCACTGAAACACGCCTTGTCCATCCTCAGGTACTGTCATTCTGCCTTCTGAACTGTACTCCACTCTATAACTGGTGTGAGGGTGGGCAGTTCAAGGACTGGCACCTTCCAAGGGTTGGCAGGTGGATTAAATGGCCATGAATCTCTCCTCCTGAGAGCTGAATTCCTCTGCTGCCGTTTGCCTGATACACATTGTTACTTGAAATCAAACCAGAAATGCGATACCCAGCACATGTCATTGACTGATTCTTAACACCAGAGGGCATTGTAAATCTTTCTACATAGAACAGTCTCACACAATGTTTAAGAAACAGTCCGTGCAATGCTGAAAAGGTCCTAGAAAGCCTAACTTTATGATATTTTAGAATATATAGAAAACTGAAGAGAAGTTTTCCAGAGGCCAGTAAACAATTGTGTTCTCGCACTAAAATAGTTTCCTTTCTGTAACATCTGCTGTGGTCCAGAGATCACTGAAAATTGAGATTTCTCGTCTCACTTTCCCATAAACTTTACTGTTACCAATAAGACCTGATTCCGTGGCAGCTAAAATCAGTAAGAAGCTTCCCATTTACTTAGTGGCCTTTAGATGAGCACCCCACAGTATGTTAAATCTTATTCCCAAAGCACGATTACTGTCTAAGAGTTTGGAAAAAGGAAGCAACTGAGATCTCTCAACACTGAAGCCTCAAGTATGTCCTTTGCTATGAGTCAGGCTGAGGAAAGAATTTCTGATATCTTATGCAACATCTGTCAGAACACTTATCAGATCTTTTCTGGGGCTATGCAGTAGGAAAAAAAAAAAACAACAAACAAAACCAACCAAAAACCACGCCTTTTAACTTAGAGCATTAACATCAATGGAATGAATGACTGATATTTGAAATCTAACTTTCTGACCATTTCCTTTTCTTTTGTTCCCTCCCTCTCCCTCAGTCTTGCAGAGCAACTAACAGAAGAAGCCCTATGTGATGTGGCAGCAGAGCTGCAGGATGTTTGTGAGGATTATGCAGAAGCTGTGTTCACATCAGAGTTTTTGCAGCCAGTGCAGTAAATGCTTTCAAATCTGCCCCATTATCAAACGCAACGTCAGCCTCAGTCTAACAGTCTTATCAGCTGAGCTCATTTTTCATGTTTTTTTCCAGTCTGTGAGACTCTGTTCACCAAATGAACTAAGACCATCAAGGATTCATCTCAGGATTTTATATTTTCATAATGTTTTCCTTTACAGACTTCATTATACTGCATTTATCAGGACTTTTTTTAAGCCAGTGTTTCAACAGAATGAAGTAATACATTACAGGAGAAGTTTATATATATATATATATANCTGTATTACATAGGAATTTTTATGTGTGATGATCTTACTAGAATAAAATACTGGGAGGAGGACTGAGTTCAAGCAGTGTCATGGACTTTACTGTGACTTAATTTTGCGCTTCAAAACGGACAGAATCTGACTCACCTGTCTCATAAGGGAGCTGTGGGTTTAGTTTATTCTTCTCCTCAGTAAAACACATTGAATATGTCATAGTAGTGTCGGAAGAATGAAGCATTATCGATAGTTCTAAAGCCAAGATGGAACACTCCAGAGTAAAAGCTGTTTGGTTTGCTGTATCTGGCTCTCAGTATCATATAGGAAAGATGTTGTCTGACCATCAGGCTTAGCAGATATACTGGGATTAGTTTTTATGGGGATGTGGCTACCCAAAAGACAGATTCTTGTGACATAGCATTAAGTAGCTATAAACACCTGGCACTGGCTGTGCGCATAGGCCAGCAGCCTGCGTGGACTCCTGCAATCAGCTTCGGAGTGTCCTGCCGCTCCTGTTGGTTTCTGAAGATCACTAGTACCTTACGCATAGACAAGTGAGACTGTCCAACAGAAGCACATCATTAAGATTTTCTTCCTTCTTTTCTTAAACTAGTCTAAAATATAATTTTATCAGTATTTAGTGATCCAACCCTGCATTGTTATTCCTAAAAATCCCACTAAAACCAAGAACAACAAAATAAATGAGCAATTGGCATTTCTGCCATATTGAATTAATTGGTTGTTTCAAATGATCAGCGCACTAGTTTGGGTTATGTCTGGAGTGAGTAATATTTATGGTAGTATTCTAGGCAAATGTGAATTCAGACTGTGATGTAATGCAAAAAACCACAATATTACAGTGTGTTTCCTTTGACAAATTTATTTTTTCCAATAGTGTTCAACCTATAACAGAATAATTTTTAACCTTCTACAGTTATTTTTATTTCCTCTAATTAGAACATACACTTTTAAAATAACATTTTTATTGAAGCCTGGTTTGCTGTTTTGTTTGTCTTGAAATTTACAACAAATGTAGTGATGTCAATGTTACTGCTGATGTGTGACTTTGCTGAAATGTGATTTCTGTAATTGAAAACACTGGCATTTTTTTTTTTTATTTCTAAGATTGGAGAGAGAAGTTTGACTTTAAGTCCAAAACTTCAAAGCCATAGTGTCTCCAGGTATGTGTATATATGCTTGTGAAAGTATTTTCAAGATATTTTATTTTATAATAAACAACACTCCTTCCTTAGGACTGGACGTGGTTTTAATTTAAGATAACTTCCATCTGAAGCCATTTGGAATAGTCACCACCCAATGTGCAAGGCAGTCCCTGGAGACATTACAAGAGTCAGGTGACCGCACACCATGAAGTAACAGGGTCATCTCTCAAGGTAAACACACCTTCTCTCTTAAATCCCACATTGCCATGAGTGGTATCCTCTGACTGATGACGCCAAAGTGAACTTTTATTTTGTGGCATTTGGGTGCTGCCTTGGAGCAGAAACATGGAGAGTGAAGGCTTTAGGTAGGATCCCTGACTTCACACTCCCCAGTCCTTCCCAAGGAGCTTACTAAAGGATTTTGTACAGCATTGATTATACCTGAGCTAGACAGTTACAAAGTTTTACCCTGAAAAATTTCCTCATCATAGGGCTTCATCTTAAAGTGACTCTGCAGCATGTCATTGTTCTTGAGGGACAAACCGGCATTGAGCTGGACAAACGTTAGACGTGTGCACAATTCTTGTCAGTCTGTTGACAGGTAATATAGATGGGGCTGAAATGTGCAACCATAGCACCAGTGCAGTTGGTAACTGCATCTAGTGAATCACATTAACTGGCCGTGCTCCTCGTTCCTGGAAGATAATAGATGTATAGGGAGCAATGAAGCAAGGGGGTGAGGGGTGACTCTGGAAATTCTGTGTGAGGTCCCTGAAGACAGGACTGCACATTTGCATTCTACAAGCAGCTCCTGCAACTCCTGAAAACATGCAGTCTACTCTGTAAATATTTAACTGTAGAAATTAAATGGCGTGCTTCTGGGAGTGAGGTAGTTATGGCAACAGTGTTTGTTCTACCAGTGCTTTGGAGAGCTACTTTCTTCTACTAATGCTGGACCTCATGCAACTTCTATTAATGTCAATGTATGAGCATAATTGAACTCCTTTGTTCTCTGTGGCTTGCTTTGTCTCTGGGTTACTCATGGAGGATAACTTTCTGCACATCCGGTTTCTCTATGGACTACATTCCTTCCAGGAAAAAGAGGTGAAAATTTTTTTGTTTATCTGTTTGGGTTTTCTTTGAGAACTCATTCACCAGCAATAAGAAAAGGCACTCTGTTCATGACGCACATGTCAATCAACTATCATCCAAACAGAAGATCTGCTTCAGTATATCTGATCAAGGTATGTCCCGGAGGAACATAATAGTTTTCAAGTATATTTTCCCTCAGAAGACTCCACATTCTCCCTTGCAGCATGCTCAAAGTACTGGATTGCCCTTATGTTTTAGGTTGGCAGTCTGGGCTGAGAGAAGAGAAGCAGACTGAAGGACAGTGGTACCAACTGGTCACTTACGTGTTTCCTCAAGCTTCACCTGTGTGCTTGTGTCTTCTGCTTGTCTCTTGCATAACAGAGCTTGCAAGGTGTTGGTAAAAGGGCTGCCTGGGTTTGCACAGCTCCTGGCATGTGATGGAAAGTGCCTGGCTCCTGGAGCTCCTGACCTGACCGCTACAGCAGTATTCGTGTGGAACAGAGATCTGCCTTCTCAAGTACTTCATTGAGAACTGAGATAAATGCAAAATAGGATTTCATTTTAAATTGCAGATATTACCCTGCACAGAAAGAAATATAAACCAGTACTCAAAGTTCAGTTCTTACTTCCACTCATTTTGTGGAGCCAACAGCTTTCTTTAGTGATTGTTTTCTTTATTGTTTTTGCTGTAGGAAGATGTCTCTTTTAAACTCAGTCACTGCTGCTGAGTGGTATGTTTCAAGGACTGGCTTTTAATAGATACACTTACTGATTTTAATTAAGCAGTCCCCTGATTTGCCAAGATGCTTTTGGACGTGCATAACTTTTAAAGCAATTATATAGGCATGGGTATAAAATTGCTAAATTCAGAGCTAATCCATGAATTACGTAAGTTTTTCTTCAATTAAGTTCCTACTGTACCACATATGCGTGTGTAAATCTAGCTACAGCTTCCAGCTTTACAAAAACACAGAATATGGTCCCATAGCATCAAGGCTGTAGTCAGTGCTTTTGTTTTGCCCCATTTTCCCTCAGGGGAGATACTTATTTTCAGTCTGGCAATGACAGAGGCACACACACAAAAGACAGAGTCACCCTGACAAATGAGTACAAGCCTTGAGCGATACCTGAGAGGTGGTGCTGCCGTGGCCAGCAGCTCAAGGGGCCAAGATGAAGCAATCTTGCAGTGGCCATGAGAAGGCAAGAGCAGTTGTGTGTGGGAGCAAAGGAGCCAGGTGAGTTAGACTGGCCACAGCTGCAGTGACTCTGATGTTACTGGTCTTGGCCTGAATGAGAAGGTAACCAGGGTGAAAACACTGCAGCTTGGGTCTGTGTTAGGTTATGCTCTTGCTGTTTCCACCTTGCTGTGTAGAAGGTGTCGCTGGAATATTTTGTGCATTTCATTCTGGGGCTGAGAAAGCTGCCTGAGTGCCAGCTGGAGGAATGAGACTGGTCCCTGCTCTGAGCTCAGGTTTGTGGAGCAGGCCAGCTCTCTGGAGGTTAATGTAGGTAGACTTCCATAAGGAATACATGGTGCACCAGACTGTTAGATTAGTGCGAGAACCGAGGGAGGAAAGGATGGGAATAAAAAGGACGAATTATGTCTGAAAAACTCTCAGTCATGCTCAATTAGCTGTTTAATATAGGAAGGAATGTTTTCTTAGGATTTAGATAGTACAGATTGGTTGTTTTTTATTTAATGGTACTATCTATATACTGAAAATTGTAACCTTTCTTTATGCATTGAGCCCTCATCCTCCACTCTCTGGTACCTGAAAGCTCTGTGGAGCCAGAACCTGGCTCACTGGGGTGATTTTTTGAAGCTGCTTGCTAGTCCTTTGGATTCCCACTAAAACCAGGAGTGACTGAATGTCACTGGTGTCTTGATCTAGTTCCCTTAAGGATCTGTTTCAGTGTTGTTTCTTGTCGCCCCATTTTGTAAACCTGACCCTGAGCCAGCCTATGTGCTTGGGAGTGGATGCAGGCCTGATCCAAAAAAGGGCTGGATCAGCTATAGCAGAGGAATAAACCCGCAGGACTGAAACCTGAGGGATGCTCTAGCCTGCCAAGCCCTTTGGTTTATCTCAGTCTAGTCATTGTGTAATGGAAATTTGGCTTATTGTGGAAGATTTAGACGTGAGCTGGGAGAGGGAGGAAAGGGTGGGTGTCCTATAAAGATTTTCTGCAGGAAGACTTACTCTGGTCCATGCTTGTTACCTCTTCTTAGAAAGGTTTTGGCTTCCTATTTGTGCATGTGTCAGAGGTTAGGAAATAATAAGATATAATAGGCTTGGAGGCAAGGAAAGGCTTTAACTTAGACCACTTTTTGAGTGAAATGTTTGTCAATAGATTTCCCATTCTACCAGAGAACAGCTCTTCATTATTTCTGTAGTGGTAAAAGTCCATCAGCAGGGGCCTATGTGGTATGAGTAACAGTATAGAGCCTCCCCATGGGCTGTGTTTGCACTGAAAACCAAATGGCAGCAACAGACAACTACTGTTTTGAGGCTGGTGTTTTAAGGTGCTGTGGATGGGGGCAAAGATATCTGCCCCATTCGCTGCCCTCCGTGCCACAGCAGCAGCAGCTCTGAGCCTGGCAGGTCTGTGGGCTAACACAGTGAAGGGCTGGTCTGGCCCAGCTGGACCCTGTGCGAGGCCATCAGCAGAGTGGTGCTGCCCATCAAGGAGCAGCTAATCTGAACTCTGTTGTCTGTGTTCTGCTCCCTTCGTTCCCAGCGCATGTATTGTCTTGGCTGTTTATACCTGACGTGCCACACAGAGCGTTTCTCCGTGTGGGCAGATTATTTCAAGATAGGCAAAGTGCAATGAAAAAGGGAGGCGGTTGGAAAGTGTAGTGAGCTTGACAAGGAAAAGCAGTGTCTCATTAGTCTGTCCTGCCTGATGACAGCTGAAAGGAAAACTGGATGTTACTGGTAACATGTCCTAACTCTGTTGTGCTGATGTCTTTTTCATATTGTTGTTCATTAGATCTTCATTTATATTGATAGGAAAGATTTATCTCGAGCTCTTCAAGATGCCTTTGAAGTTTACTCCCTCACTGAAATGAAAGCAATGCTCATCAGTTATCAGTTATAGCAGTCTAAATTCTTCCTCTGCAATGCACTTGTGTCTGAGCAAGTGGTAGTCAGTGAAGTTATCTTGATCAAACCAAACACAGCATGAGAACAATCAGTGTTGATGGAGTCATGGGCAGAAAATGCTGATTTTTTTATTTTTTTTATTAAATCACAATTCTTTTTCTGCTACCACCTCCTTTGTCTTCAGGGAAGTTTTGCTCAGCTTTCTAATGAGCAGAACAAAAGCTTGGGACATCTTACTTCCATCTGCCCGATAGAAATTAAGCAGTCCCAAATTTCTGCAGGCCTTAACCTCTCCTGGGAATCTCAGTCTCATTTATTTATTGCACTGATTTAGTTTTTTATGTTTGGCTATTTCTTCCCTTTTGAGAGTCAAACATGAGAACAGCAATGTTATAAAGGCTCATGTCTGGGGAGTTGGTCCTTAGTTGTTCCAGTGAATTCCTGGTAGGGACAAGCTCCTGCAATTTCAATTGGAGTGCTCAGCAACTGTCAGGATTTGGGCTTCAATTTGGGCCAATCTACAAAGACCGTGGTCTCCTTATTGGAAATTCTGCAGAGTATACCAGTGCAGGCAGAAAAATGAAAGCAAGTTCACTGTCAAGGTGTTTTCACTGGAACTTTCATTCATCTCTGAGATTTGTAAATGTGTCTGAAATTCAGATGAAAGGTTATGCTCTCTCTGTCTATTGTCTTTCAACTGCAAAAAAAAACCTTGTTTTGAATACAAAACTAAGTAGCACAAATTAAACCAAAGGCAAAGCTGCTGCTGCTGCCTTCCCCCTCACCCCCAACTCCCATCGCTCTGGCTTCCCTCTCCTGCTTCTGCAACCAGCATGAGTATTTAGGCTGAGGAAAAAGCAGCCTAACAGAACTGGGTGAGCAGGAAGGTGACAGAGAACAAGTAAACTTCTTTAGAAGGGGAGTTAAAAGAAGAGTGGTTGCCCCTGTTGCCAAGACTTCCAGCACAGATTTCAAACCACCTCGAGAGCACATGCTTAACAGTGATCGTATCAGCAGGAGATGACACTGCCGGTGTCAGTTATTAATAAACCTCTTAAATGCACATGCTGACTCTCTCTTTCTTCTTCCTCTCCCTGTTTTTTTGACTCTCTGTAGCAATTTCTGTCCCCTTTTGAGCTGACATAGAACAAAAGGTCCACAGAATTAATGAAACATAAATAGCATTGTTCAAATGGATCCAAACTGAGATTCTCAAGGGAGACCAAGTTGGGCTATTTCATATAGAGAGCTCCTTCAGCTGGCTCTTCCAGTGTCCTGAAATCTGTCCAAAACAAAACCAACTGTATAAGGTGAAGGCTGCCCAGAGAATAACAGTCAGTCAAAGAAAAGTCAGCACCTAACACATTTGTTCCTTTTCTGAAACATCACCCTTTGGTTCTCCAACAGCCCTCATTAGCCTTGTTTTGTGGGAGTGTGCTGGCTCCTGAGGCCCATGGACTTTGCTTTTCTGCTTTGTGACAAAGCTGTTGATGTCACATTCTGTCTCTCACTCTAAACCCCAATGAGAGAATAATCGTCTAAGCCAGATTTCAATGCATTCCCAGAATCTGAAGAACAGCCTGGAAGCTTCTGCAGGCTTGGACTTAACTGGCAGGCACAGCCAGAACTCTCTGGGGCTGTGGTGAAAGTTACCGACCTGTGCTTTGCGGGTCTCACTAACAGGTCCAGCATCGTTACTGGTTTCAGACCAGGAAGAGCTGCCACACAGTCCCAGACAGGGCAGGGCTCTGGATCAGTGAGTGTCCATACTGTGGGAAAGATGCAATGGATTTGTTTTGCCTTGTGTATGTGTTTAGTCCTGTGGGCACTGTGACACTGACCCTTTAGGCAGTGAGTTATACAGAAGCAGAACATGTGGAAGAGGCAAATCTCTCTCCACTATAACCTTGCTGCCAGATTGAATCTCCCCCTAATCATCTAAAAATCATGAATGTCTGCTTAATGCACCTGGCTTGTGCCTTGTGACAAGGCAGCAAGGGAAAAAATATCTGCAGTCCAGTACTGTTCTCCGAAAACTCAGCAGGTACTGTGGCTCCAGGAATCAGGATGAGCAGTTTGCCCAGCTGAGATTGGTCTGTGCCTGAAAAATCCACTGGAGTCTGAGGCTGGGTATGTTTGCAGAGTCTCTGCACTGCAGAACGGGAGTGCTCCATAGCTGCTTCTAAAAATCCTGGTATTACAGTCTCTGCCTCTCCCCTCAGTATTTCAGCTGGGAAACAGATGACTAAAAATAGCCTACTGTCTAAAGCACCCAGAGAGCTGTGCTGTCTGATTACCCCTTTAGTATTTATTTTTTGTTCTCCTGAATGTATCCAGGTTTAGGTTTTTTGCAAATATCCGATCTCTCATTTAGTAAAAAAGATGGATTTAGGATCAAGCTGATATTCATCAACAAATCTTGCATTTATTATAGTCCTTCCTCCTGCTGATCTTTCCTAACATTCTGCTCTGCTATGGACCAGCAATCAGGCTCTAAGAAGGCTTCCTAGCAACGCACTGAGCCACTATAACAATATTTTAGAAAAAAACAGGCTGCCTTTATGAAAAATAACATTGGGAAACTGATAGACTTTCCCACATGAAAAGAAGAGATGCCTTTTGCTTATCCACTGAAATAGAGAGACCCCAAAATCTCAGCACTGTCTTGTTTGTTGTTTTTTTTTAAGTGGATAAATCAGAAAGGGATCAATAAAGCAGAGCAAATATCAGTAATATTGGAGTATTGGACACTAGAGAGTCTAGGTTATTCTTTAACAATGAGTTAGACTGCGAGGCAAGAGAGGACAACATCTCAGCTATTCCATATTGAAAGAATGAGACATCTAACCAGAAAGATCATGGGTAAACCAGTATGTAGGCATGGCAGGGTTTAGCTTTTGACTTAATTAGTAGATGCTGATTAACTTAGTCATCTTCTGTGTGTTTGCAGCAATCTAGATAAAATTTGTATCTTTAGGTTTACATGCTTCTTCTTCCCTTCCCTCTCAATATGGTGTTTTGTCACTGTCCCGTCCTGATTTTTGAGAGTGGAAAGCTTGAAAAACATGACCTGTACTCTAGCATTTTGAAAATTGAGACATTGCCCTCCTTTTCCAGCTTCCCTCTCATGTCAAAGCTTCACAAAAAAAGCTCCCAAAATTGCTCTAAAATAACAGCATAAAAATCTACAGCTGCTACAATTTCATACTATTCCTTTAAGTTTTGATTCATGAATTTCTGAAGACCTTTTTTCTTTTTAATTTGTGAAACCAGTCTTCCGAAAATTGCTAAGACCACTGTCCTTGGTGTGCCATACAGACCGGACAGGGAGGATTGCTTCTTCTAAGTAACGCTTTTGGTGGCGCTACCAGCTATGAAAAGTCATGACCATTTAGGCGTATTTGACTGTGGAAGCTTTCCTGTGGGGTCTGGAGCACGTCCTCCATGTGCTGTCATTTGTACCTAAGGAGTTTTTGTGATCAGTATTTCTGTCTCCCCTATGGAACTGGAAGCCGTTTGCCTTCTGCTCAGCAAACTTCTCCCTTGTATTAAAGAACTATAAACTCTGCAGAGAAAACAGACAACCTTGATGTAAGTAGTGATTCTGCAGTGTGGTAACAAATATTGCATATAATTAATTAATTAGGAAATCCTGCTGAAATCCTGTACTTTTAATTCTTACCAATTTCTTTCCATCTGTTTTTGTACTTTGTGCCTTCCTCCTCGTGTAGCTACCAACACGGGAGAGCACGGGCATTAAAACAGCAAGTACCATTTTTCCCTGCGTGTGTTTAAGCGGGACTCAGCCCTGACGTGGCTGATCAGCACAAGTCCGCTCCAGCTCTGGCAGACCTTTAATTGGATAGGCTCTGGCTATTGAGAAGACTTGAGGCAGGAGGAAAGAGCATCTTTCAGTTTAGCGCCAATGAAGAAGTAAGAGCTGGGGAGGCTGCCTGGCTCAGGACTGAGCCTCCCTCCGCAGCTGTTGAGAGCTGCCCTGGCCACTGGTTAGACCTTGCCTCTCTGCGCAGCAAGACCTGTGATGCTGTTATGAAAGATTTTACTGCCAGACTCGGGCATTTGTCTGGCTGCCTTGTGTCTGTTGTGGATGTTTTACAGCCACACATCCAGCTTCAGCTGCAAAACTGAGTAAGCCTAGTGTCAGTCAGTGCAACCTTAGTAGTAAGGCCTGTATGAGGCCTTTCTAGTATCTGGGATTAATTAGAGTGAGCAGCAACCTGGCAATTCACAGCCTCCTTACCAAGCCACATACCTTCCTGCGGGACAAGTCCCTGTACCTGGGAGGACCATAAAGTCTGTGTTGGGACCAGTTCCCCATCTGTTGCTGATTTCTCTTATGTCTCTGTATTATGATTTAGTTCCCTTTGGGTTTTGGCAGAATGCTGCTCTTGCCTAAACTGCTGGGCTCTGACATAGCCTGTCTCTTTTTTTTTTTTTTTTTGTTTCTTGTTATTTTGGCTGTGGGTGATATAAACAGTGCAGAGAGGCCTCTCAAACTATTTGAAATTATGTTGCCAAGAGTTGCCATCTCAAGGCTTGTTCCTGGATCCTGGACAGCTTCTTTGGCTGTTTCACTGGCTTGAGCAGCCACAAAGCAAGTGTACCTGCTGCCAGAGAATTTCTCAGTCCTTCCAAGTAAAACAGCACGGTGCAACCCATTTCTAGTGGGTGGCTGACGTGCAACACTTGGCTGTGAGCTACTCTACCTCCTGCTGTCTTTTCTGACTCACTGTGGTGTCTGCTCCTTAGGGCTGCCTCTCAAATCAGCAAAAATGGCAACTTCAAGGATGGTATAGGAATTGAGCTTAAAGGGTTCTCCTACCCTCCATTGCACCCCCCTCATCAGCTGTTTCTCTTGAGTCCAACACTGCTGCTGAAACTGCACTCAGCATCACCCCTTCTTGACATAAGCAATTCTGACTTTGGAGAAACAGTGTTGGCTCTAGAGGACAGATCTCCCATTTCCTTTACTTTCTCAGCAGTCTCCTGGTTTGGCTCTGAAGGCTGCTTAAACCAAATTGAACCTGCTGTCAACAGGGACAACTCTATAGAATCCAGACTTGAATTTGATTCTGGAGCTACTAGCCAACCTTCTGTTTTACTGAGACCTACCGCCTGGGACCTTAAGTGTACAGCTAGAGCAATTTTTCCTGCTCAGTTTGAGCAGGTTTGGATCACTCGGTAGGCAGGTGTTTTCAAGGGGGCAATAATGTGAGTTGGTAGCATTTCTGAGCTCCCATCCTCAGGTGGCTCTGCATTGCCTCTGACACATGGCACTGCCTATTGTGTTGATCTTTTTCTGCATGAATTAGCATGCAAATCATGTTCTGTATAAGATTTGATTTCTATAATTAGACATCTTGCAACATCAGAAAGCCTAGTAATGATGGGGAGCATGCTTTGACAGAGGCTTTGTCTTGAGAGGAGTTTCTCTGCTCTATTGTAAAGAAAATAACTTGGGTCACTAGTAAAACAGAATGTGTTCGGAATTAGGAGTAAATGTGTTTGGAATTAGATTCATTTTCTCAACAGGTACCTGGATGTAGAAATATCTTTAAAGACATTCCAGCTTGAGCCATTACCTGGCTTAGTTTATTTTTCTTACATTTTTATTTGGCTATGACTCTTGGAGAGTTTCTACATGTCCTCTGTAATGCATAAAAAAGAAAAAAAAAAAAAAAGTGTGCCTTTATGTACCGAAAGGATTTAGTTGCAATCTCTGAAGTTTTTGCTAGTCTTCAGGGGAAAGAAAAAAATTCTGTAGTTTATGTTGTCAAGGGCTGGCAGTTGCCTGCTTTCAGAACAATGCAAGTTTCTATTTTTCCTTGAGGGAGGCGCTGTGATTCTTACTGTCTTCAAAGGCTGCATGAACTCAGGAGTCATGCCAATCGAAAGCCTGGGCTTTTTTAGTTTCAGTCACTGCATCTAGCCCAGTGCAAAGGAGCCATGAAGGGTGAATATGTACTCAAATCCCTTCTCTAGGATTGCTTTAGTTGGTGGCTTAGTGACACTGTACCATCTCTGGGAAAGAAATCATGTGGTCAAATCTTTTAAATGAGACTTAAAGTGAAATAGCAGAGGCAATGTAGTTCAAGGTCAAAGTTTCCAGCAGGTAGCTGGTGAAAGGTGAACTGTAGTTAACTTGCAGCTGGCTCTGGGAGTGAGAGTTGCTGGACGTTGTGCCTGTGCCATGTAAGCCTCAAAGCCCCTCACACAAACCCCCTGAACTCACTCTGTTCTCAGGGGTATTTGCTGTGCCTTCTTGAATGAACCACTTAGCAATACCCAGAGAAAATGTGTTTATTTTTGTACCTACCAAATTGGTATTGGCACAGAGCCTGTTAGTTGCTTCAGGACTTGGTTCTATTGTGTTTCTTTGGCGCTTTCATTGTTTGCTTCCTTCGGCAAAACTTCTGTAGACCGTGCTTTACTTGGTAGTGTTGTGACATGCTGTAAATAGAAGCCTTCACGGGCTTTCTGCCTGCCTCCTCCCGTTGTTCCCATACAATGGGCTACCACTTAAGACCTTTCTTAAGGTGAGTTTCTCCCAATTCTTGGGAGATCTGGAGAAGCTGGATACTCTACTTTTTTTCTTTGATGGCGTTAGAGAAATGTGAGGCTTTTGATAAGGGAGGAAGCGAGTCTTGCCCTGACAGTTCCCTAGTTCAACTCTCTCGGCACACTGCGAGCTGCTTGCCTACGGCTGACTTACAAGGCAGTGCGTTGCAGCAGTTCAGCTACTGCACTGACACAGGACTTGGCAAGAGCCGTTAAAATCCAGCGCAACCCGTTGCGGGGTGGGTTTCCAGAGGCAGTGCTGGAGCAGAGATCGAACCGCGTACCTCCCGTGTGCTCCCCGGCACGCCCTGGCAGCTCTACCTCGCTCCCCGGGCTGCTGCGAACAGGAATCGGGCACGGGGCGGGGCCGCACACCCCGTCCCCTTCCTCCGAGGGGCATCACGACGGCGAGGGCCGCTCTGGGGCCAGAGGAGCGGCCGAGTCCCGGCCCGTGTCTCGCAGCGGTGCGGGGAGNCCTCACGGGCAACACCGGATCCGCGGCCGCTGGCTCCGCGGGAACGGTAAAGGCAAACTTCTGTGAAGGAGACGCAGGTGCCCTTGCTCTCCTCGTCTTTTCCGAACGGGGTCCGCTCCGCCTTGGCGTCCTCCTCGGCCAGTGCCGGTGGGCGTGGGAGTGCCGTGGGGGACTGCAGGGGCTCCGGTGGCCGTCGTCTGGCCTCCTCCCAGCTCTCCTCGCCAGTGCTGGGCTGGGAAGGGTCTCTCCCAGCTCTGGAGGAGCTGTGGGGCTGCCGCCCCGCGGAGCCGATACTCGCCGCCGCCTGCTCGGCAGAAATACGCTGGGACGCAGCAGCCACCGGCTTCTGAGAGAATAATAGAGGCGCAGGGGCTGAGCAGGACCTGCGGAGCGGAAAAGGCAGATGCTGTCTCTCCTGCGCCCTGCAGATTCGCGTGTTTTAACTCGTGCTTTCTCCAGAGTCCGAGCAATTCGGAGATGGGTTTGCTGGGGCTGGGACCAGAGGGTCTGGGGATACTCGGCAGAAGAGCCCGGATGCCTCATTCCTGCTGGCAGTGGCAGCCCCGCACCAGGTGGCGTGTGCTCTGTGTGCGGGAGTAACCAGTGTGACCTAGAGGAACGGACGAGGAACATTTTTCTGTTGCAAAAGTGATTTTCTTCTGGGTTCCGCATGGAACCCGTTGCTTTTGAGGGTGAAGGCCTCAGTGTGCTGTGACTGAGTACCTGCTGGTCTGTACGTGAAATTTGCCTGTTGTTTGGTGGCAGTTCTTGGCACAGCTTTATAGCAGCATAGTAACATTGAAGCTAAACACAAAGTTTTTGCCCAGCAGTGTTTATATTTTTTTAATTAGTCTCCCAAAATAGGTATGGATTTGTGGCAGCCAAGAGACATAGCGCTCAGGAACATGAGAGCATCGATGATGTCAGAAAATGCAAATATAGTATTGAACTAAGCGGTTGTTTTCCATCTTATGGAAGATGCAGAAATAATCAAATGGAGAACAAGTCTCCTTGTTTTTTCTTTGATGTTGATTTTCAGTCATTTTAACTGCTATAGGAAAATAAGAGAGCATTGCTTTCAGTGGTACTTGAGTAATGTAGCCTGCATATATAGCTTGCTTATTCAAACCCAGCCTTGCACAGCAATTTTAAAGGATGGTACTTCTCTTGGATGTGATTCCACTCAATTTGGTGGACAAAATATGACTTTTGATGTCAGCTTTGCAGTGTCACTACTTGTAAATTACTTTATTGTAAAGAAAAGCAAGAATAATTGACCGTTCACAAAGGATCTTTGGCAGAACATATCTAGGTTAGGAGCAGGGCAAATGTGCTGGTTTTATAAATTTAGCCTGCTGAGTTTATTAATGTGAACTGGAATATGTACAAATATAGAAATGTTGTGGCTGATTTATATACCCTGTCTTGCAGCCTCTGCCAGTGCTGTAGCGGTATCACAAATACAAAGAAAGACTGTCATTCTAGTAGCTATGAAATCTGCTGCTTAACCACTGTTGAATGACAGATGTGTTTATAAAGGAGGTTTTAGAGGTGGTTGGCTCAACTCATTTGAGGACCCAGATCTCACCTAGTAGAATCCAGATCTTAAGCACATGGAATAGTCCTTGTGCAGAAATTCTTGGACGCTCGCAGGATTGTAGGTTGCAAAGCCACATAGTGGCAACCTGACACGCTGTGGTGGGAGTGGTGTGGTATACTCTTTTCATTTCCTACTTGTTTTTTTTAAGACAGCAGTGACTCAAAAATTCCAGATCCTCCTCAGAAAGCCAAAATCTCTGCACTATGAAAGTAGAGCCTTTCAAATGTGATACAGGCAGTCCACCTACAGTCGTTTCAGGAAAAGGTTAGAGAATATTCATATCTTCTGTGGATTTGGGGAGTAAGTTTGGAGGAGGTGATGATACTGCTGAGAGGGAGGGTGAAGTTAATTTCTGCTGTGGGGAAGCTGGCATCTGAAGCAACAAGAAACAGCTCTAAGAGATGTACCACATTTACAGGGAAGCTTGATCTAAGATTTGGAGCCTGAACAGCCATGTTAAACCTCCTCTCTCTCTTCCTCCATCTCACTGGTAATCCCATAAAGTGCAAGACTGGAAATGTCACTGATGTCTTAAGATAGGGGCTTAAAGGCCAGCATGGATTGGTTTCTTGATTTGTTTCCTGTACTTAGTAAGCAAATATATATGCCTGTTCTTACCATCTGCTGCAGAACGCCAATTGAAGGATGTACAGAGTATGTAACCGGGGACCTTTCACTGCTGAATTGCTATGAGATGAGACACTGAGTGAGGAATGGGGGAGAGGAGTTGGTTATATTGAGTACCTCTGAGCACAACGGTGTCTGCACTGTTCCTTCAGTTAGGTCTTTCCCTCGACATCTTGACAAGGGAACCTGCGTTTAGTGTGGACTTCCTTCTGCCTTTGTCAGCTGTGCTCTTTGCTCTCCTTTTGATTTTTATTTAGTGACTGATGCAGCCACAATGATATAAAGGTTGGTCCTGACCCTTTCCCCTTTCTAGCCTTTCCTGGTATCTGCTCAATATTGCTGACGGTCCTCAGGCTGCTTCTCCTCTCCACTTCCTGTCCCAAGCTGCCTTCTTTCCAAAACTGACTGCTTTATTCTTCCCTTAATGCTTCCCTTCACCACTCAATTTTTCCTTTGTACCTGTCAGCCCTTTTCCTACCTTTTAGAAATCTTGTCTTAGTACATCACTTCTGTCAGCCCAGGACTGCTTTCAGAGGGAGTATTGTAACATCTCTTCTCTTTTTAATGTACATCTTCAGTTTTGCATTTGCCAAAGAAGAAATAAAACATAACTAGGAAATAACAGTGGGTAATTTTGGCCTCCAGTAAGTCTTAACTGTTCAGTCACTAGGTAACACTGTGTGGGTAGCACAGTTAAATCGCTTAATGGGTAGGCAGGAAGCATCTGAAACCAACAGAACAGAAAAGTATTATTATGCAACAGGAGTGAATGGTAACAGCAAAGGTCATTCTTTCTACCCTGCATCTCTTTTTAAATGTCAAAATGTCTGGTACTTTTTAATTTTATTAGTGAAACTGTCCCTGAACAGTTCTAAAAGAGTTCTAAACCAACTTTTGTCAAGTGGAAATGTTTCAATCTGTGCAACAAAGCCTTAGATTATTTTTTTTTGTTGAGATTGTCAGTCTTCAATACTATGTAAAAGACCTGAGTTTGCAGTAGCTACAAGAACATTGTGTACTGTTTTGTCTCTGCTAACCACATTGGTGTGGTAGTAGTATTCAGGAGTGCTTTTTTTTTATGGTCACCTGTCTGTGGCATGTGCTTATGTCTAGGCATGATTGGCAAATGTCTATTACCAAGCAAAAGATGTAGCAACCTATTGGGCCTGTTGCAAAGCTTGAAAGCTGTAGTATTATAGCAGTGACATGAATTGTATTGAAGTAGTTTTACAGGAGAGCCCACTGCTGTAATCACATTCAATGAAAACTGCTGTTCTTATCCCAGGCTGCTTGAAGGATCTTCCTGGAAGGTCCAGCACAAGCACATCTGAGCCTCGACGGTCTGTGGGAGTAGCGTGGTACCTGAGTGATACTGCCAGTGTGCATGATGGGCTGGTATGACTGGCATTCCAATCAGCCTGCTTGCTTTCCATCTGTCATCTTTGCCTGACAAGATAACCATTGATTTGTCCATTGTTGAGGAGGAGAGGGCCTTTAGGAGATGCTGGAGTGGTTCTTAAACTGATCCTTTTGGACCATGCCTACTGTTCTGCTACTCTGCCCTCTCGAAAATACACTTGAGGTGTAAAATCATTGCTTTTTCATTTGCAAAGTGCTTGTGCTCATCCTGCTGGTGAAGTTCTGTGAACAGTGATGACTCTAGTCATGGTTTTCTTTTTCAGCTGCAGTCAGTGTTTGTAAATGCTAATTCAAGCTGAGGAGAAGGCAGAACCAGTGAAGAAAGGAAACATGCTTTCTCTGCAGGGCTAGACTTACTTACCAGTGCATTTGTAAAATGACTTTTCAACTCATTAGATGCAATGGCAGAGCCCTGTGTCTTGGTAAAGTGTGCTGTCCACTAGAGAACATAATTTCTGCAGGCAAATGTTCCGTCCATTTTACAAAAGGTATTATTGTGCTCTGTACACATTGCATCTCCATGTTGCACGTAAAGATCTGGGGCCTACTGTGGACGATATTGGTTTAAGTCAGAGATACTGCTTATTGCTGGAATGGAACAGGTAGATGCCTTTTCCTCCTGAGTTGACAGGCATTTTAAATACAATCTTTGCATATCAGGTAATATTAAAGCAACCTTTTTGGTACTGATAGCAGATTGTGAGAAATGTATTGAATGACAGTGGTGAGCGGTTCTGTCTTAAGATGCTTGGGGCTTATAGGATGAATCAGTTTTGGACACCAGGCCTTTTAAAATGATACAGGAAAGGGATTAAAGTCAAGAACCATCAGCATAGGCTATTCGATTTTCAGAGGAAGACTTTTGCTTCTTAAATGGCTTTTCAGAGGTTCTTAGGCCTTACTTCACTTCTTCTCTGTTTTTCTGCTTCAGTTTCCTCAGTTCTGATAATGTTTTCTACAGACCAGTAAGGTTGCTTTAATTCGTCTTGTGGTCTTTGTTTTTCTCTCTTTCAGAAATACCCTGAGATCAAATCATGGAATGAAGTGCACTTATGCACTATTTGATTGTCATATCGCTTCCTGCTTGTCACATTTCAAAAAAACCCGCCAAAAAACCTGGTGCCTCACCAGGAGAAACTAGATTCTATTCTTCACATGTCCACACCTTTCAACTACTGTTGATTTCTGCTGGATAATTTGCTTATGAAACTATGACAAAATGACCTCTGCTGATGTTTGTGGCTGAAAGTGGAATTGACTTTTCCCGTGGCTGTTCTACTCCTTAGGTCTGTTTGTGGAATGTATCAGATTGCATGATCGTACTCTTGTGGGGTTTTTTGTCTTTGAATGGATAGCAATAGAAGCTGCTGATATGTGAGTGGGAACTGTTTCTTCTGCAGTTTGCTGGAACTGTGTGCAGTTACTAAATACCAAGGATGAGATCTGCCTCACATCTATAATCGGATGACACCTATTGAGGTTCAGTCTGACTTGCCCTCAAATGGAAGTACAAGTGTCACATCATAGGACGTGGAACTGTTTCTGTAGCCGTGGTTAGTCAAGTGTTCCTGGGAAGAGAGTTGTTTTTTTTTTTTGTTTGTTTGTTTTGTTTTTTTTTAAATAAGGGTCAGAGCCGCTAAACATTCTTCAGAGATGTGTTTAGGTGCTCATTTAAGTGTGAAATCAGCTATTTTACTGCCTATCACAAGAGGATGCAACTGATGCTATCTGCTGCTCTCACCCTTATGGAAGCTACTGCTTTACAGGATCTAGATTTCAGTTGTGATCTTTATTTACACATCTTAGTGTTGAGGAAATCAATATCTAACATGGGTAAATTAGCTAATGAACATTTTGTAAATCTAAAAACTTATTTTAACTGATTCTTTTTCAGCAACATTTGGAATTTACAGCATTTATATAATGAGAGGTACTGTGAGTTTGGGGTATACAGTGAATCACAAATGCAGATCTAGTATATCCTGGTGTGGAAAGTTCATTCCTGTAGGTCCTGCAAGTGTTGCCTTACAGATATGTGATAGCGTCAGCCACAGAAAAAATAAAATGTGAAATGATTTCATGTGCGGAACACCAAGAGAGCACTTTTCAACATTGCATTTTTCTTACGCATCACATCACCTTATCTCAGGTCACCAGAACACAGATGCAGCAAAGTAACAATAGAATTCCAGCTGTTTTTTTTGTTGAAGAAAAAAAGCAAGACTTTTTCTACAGAAGAAAATCACTGTTTGTAATCTTAATGATAATTAATCATTACAATTAGTAGTAGCCTAACTAGAGAATTCAGCTTCTGTGCGTGGTGCTGCAAGATGGCCCTGCTGTTGTCTTCTCCTCCACTGTTGCTGTGGCTGTGCGCTCAGGGCAAGCCCTCAAGTCAGCTCCCTCTGTAGCAGGTGACTGTAGCAACTGCAGCACTGTGCAGAAGAAGAGTTTAGGGAGAAAACTTTGCTTCTGCTACTAGAACAAAACCAACCTTTGCATTTCTTTGAACTCTCCTACTGTATTTCATGCTGCCTCAGCAGCATTTGGGAACTACTGTAACTGCTGAGACTGGCAAATTAGTGATGTGTGTTTCTGCTTAAAGGCATTGCATTTCTACATGATTTCCCCTTCTGTCCTCAGAAATTGTTAATACAGAACTACTGAAATGAAATGTAAGTTGCTACTGAGCTTGCAAAAATGGCTGAAGTCTGGCTGCTAAGAATCCGTCAACAAATCTGATAAATTTTGCTGATGTGGAAGCATCAAGTGTCACTACTGAGGAGTTAGCCTGTATTTTGAAGTAGGGCTGGTCTTTTCATTCTCTGAAACAAAATCGTAAAATAAAATACGGAGCAGTTGACACTGTAAATCACATCACAGAATCACAGAATTGTTGAGGCTGGAATAGACCTCCAAGATCATCAAGTCCAGCCTATGACCCAACATGACAACACCTAGCTACACCATGTCACTAAGCGCCACATCCAGTATTTCCTTAAACACCTCCAGAGATGGTGACCCCACCACCTCCCTGGGCAGTCCACTCCAGCGCCTAATGACCCTTTCTGTGAGGAAGTGCTTCCTAATATCCAACTTAAACCTCCCCTGGTGCAGCTTCAGGCCATGCCCTCTTGTCCTGTCACTAGTTGCCTGGGAGAAGAACCAGACCCCCATCTGACTACAACTTCCTTTCAGGTAGTTGTAGAGAGTGATGAGGTCTCCCCTGAGTCTCCTCTTCTCCAGGCTGAAATCAGTGAGTCCAGGCAATGCCAGTGTCTAATGCAATCAAGAAATGTTAATAGAGTCCTATTAAGGTGAGTAATGCTAATCTGTTGGCACAGAAAGAAGCAGACTCAATAAGACTAATGTATTAAGGCGATGCAATGCAGTCCAGCCAGCAAATAAATGTAAAGAACTGCTGCAGTGAGCTGACGCAGACTCGTGCTGCTGATTGTAGCTATGTTTAAGATGCTTCTAAGTCTGGAATCATTCCTGGTGCAATAGAATAAAACTGATGCGCTTTGTCAGTGATCTTGATGAGGAGATTGAGAGCACCCTCAACATGGTGGTTTTGATCCCTGATTCCCCACTGGTTTAGAGGAGACTGTATTTTACGACTACTTTCTAGTGTTGGGTGGCTGCGATATAAGGACAACTGATTAGGCAGGTCTGATTTACTGATTATAAATTAGTTTGAGTATCATAATCCATTGGGACTATCGAAGCTGTCGTGACTGTGTCTGTTACTGTACCTATTCTAATGTGATTTTGCCTTCCTGCCTTCAAATGGCAAGCTTCAAATGAAAGCCCCAGGCTTCAGCAAAACAAAGCTGTCTGATCAAAGCAGCTCAGTGAGTGAGAGTGCAGTAGTTTGTCTGCAAATCTGTGAGCCAAATAGGATGGCACTTCTTTTAGAAGTGAAATTGAATTTAAATGTGAGCTACTGCCATGACCTGGGGAGATGCTGCTTCATGTCTTAAAAACAGTGTACAGTTTGAGTGTTGGAATTGAACAGCCTCATGAATTCAAAAGGGAAGAATTTATCTTTTCGAGTCACTGCATTAACTGAAAGTGATGTAGGCTTATCTTTTACAAGAACTTATTTTAATCACTTCTGTTAGGTGGGAGTATGGGGTGTAATTTTTGTGGCATCCTGAGAACTCTGGCTGTCTGTTGAGATTAAAGTACATGTTCTGACCAAAGTGATCCTCCTGAGCCATCTACACAAACTATTAATGTTTTGTTTTTTTTTTTTCCTTTAAGCCTGGAGCAGAGGTGAGCGTTCCCTTGGATTAATGTTAGTCTGTCTGTATTTTTAGGGGGCCCACGCCGATTCAGTGGTGCACAGTGGCACATGCAGAACGTCCTCAAAGACTCTGTGGAGAGCTCTGATGATGAATTCTTTGATGCACGAGGTCAGTATGTGGTTTTGCCTTCACCATTCTTTCCCCAATTTTGCAGAAAGTAACTAAGCTTCTTTGGGGATGAACTGACAACATTGCTGTCATCAGACTGAGATCTGAAAAAGACTCTCCAGATCTTCTCTCAAGGATTTGTAAATCATAGAATCATAGAATTGTCAGGGTTGGAAGGGACCTTAAAGATCATCTAGTTCCAGCCCCCCTGCCATGGGCAGGGACACCTCCCAGTGGACCTGTCCATTGACATCGGGCAGTTCTAAATGAAGATGGATATTAGAATAACATTTTTATGACATTCAAATGATTTGTATTTGTTTGATCAGGTATGGCAGGATAAAACTATTTGGTATGGTTTATTCAGGAAGTCTGATGAAAAGATGTAATGGATCCTGCTGCCTCTAGAATCTGTGAAATTGTGGGCTTAATATTCTTTCAGAAACACGCTTGTATCCTCTTCATTTACCACAGGTAGAAATGAGTCCCTGGCTGTACAAGTATGCTACAGCCATTCTGCTGAAAGAGAGCTGCAGATATTCTCTCTGACTTAATTACTTAATCTGGAAGTATGTCTTATAGTAAGTGTGTTTGGGTTTTTTGTTGTTGGTTTTTTTCTGGTTGTTGTTTTTTAAAAACAAACCAAACCACTCTTAAGTACCTTTCAGGGAACAAAATTCCCTCATTCATTACTTGTATTAATAAAATGTGTATTCAGTTCAGGGCTTTTCCAAAGTCTGAGAGATGAGATATGCATCCAATATAATTTTTCTTCCATGTTCCTGTACAACTAGACTTACAGTAATAACTACTTGGCTGGCATAGAGGGTTCTCCATCTGAGAATCAAGAAGAAATCCACAGGGGAGTAAAGAAATAAGTGACCCAGAGGTAAAAAAATGAGAGCATTTTAAAAAAGATATAGGTAGGCAGAGGCACAAAGCGTGACTATATGTTGTCTAGTATCACAATGCCAGCTCATGCCAAGACTGAAGTCAGCTCAAATCGGAATTTCTGAGCTCAGATTTAACAACTCATCTCTATTTGAAGAGGGATTTGAGACCTCTCAGTGAAGAGCTCTGAGCTCTGTATGTGTGCATGCACATGGGTGCATGTTTCAGAAAGTGCATTACCGAATACTGATTATTTTCTCCTTGTTCGGAACCAAACGGCTTTCTTATCTGAAAGAAACTTAGTACGGGGATGTTACAGCTGTCTGCACAGAGAGAGGAAAGAAATACAGATGTTATAAACTGATTTGTCCCTTGTAATCTTTACTGTCAGTGGGCAGGCACACAGTTGCTGCAGCTGGTACTCAGATGATACTTACATCTAGATTTAAAAAAAAGTAAGTAATTTTTTTGGATGGATGCTTCATTATTATGGAAGTTTAACATCAGATTATGAGTGATGTAAATTGTCACAGGTACAAAGCTGATGCGGATGTGTAACCAAGATTCTGAGGGAGTGGTTGTGTGTGACATATGTGTAGATACATAATTTATTTGCTTTTTTAACCATAAGAATGGCAGCTAGTCTTGTATTTGGGAGGCAAAACCAAAATCTTAAGGTATTAGTGTCATGTCTCATGAAAATTCATGCTTTTGCATCTCAGTCTATGGAAGTTTCTACTCTAAGAGGACTAGTAAACAATAAATTAATTCCCCAGTACAGAGTATCTGTCTACGTTGTTGTTTATCAGATCTCCAAGCTTGATTTGGTTTTGCTGTTTGGGAGGAAGTGTGCTCTTTTGGGAAGAATGTTAACGATGGCAGAATTGTGTGCTTCTGCCACGTAGCTGAAGTGTAATGTGACAGAGGCGATGTCCTGTGACACACATGGAAATCAGTGTTGAAGATGCTGTTCTGCATTGCAGATGCCCAAAGCGAAGTCAGTCTGTTTGGCACTGTGAAAAGCTGTCACTGCAGGGTGAAAGCACAATGTTAAATAGGATGGTGACCGCTGTGCTTAAATTTGACTCTCTGCATCTCTCCTAATGCCTAGTCCACACAGGATTAACTATAGCGATAGGGGTTTGGGATTGCATATTGTCACTTGACAGGCTAGGACCAAATTTGCAACATGTACAGGTACTCTAGGCCCAATTTGGAGAGTTTCACTTCACAGTCACAATTGATATGTAATTTCATGTGATTACTCTTGACCATAATTTTAGATGTCGTAATCTTAGTATTCTCACCTGTGAAACTTCAGCTAACTTGGACTGATATGGGTTAGCTACTGCAATTTATCTAAGAAGTGTTGTTGAATATTTGGCAGTTAAATCATGTTAGATTGTAGTGCTATTTGGGAAGATGTCCTGATTTCAGCTGGGATAGGGTTAATTTTCTTCCTAGTAGCCAGTACAGTGCTGCAATTTGGATTTAGTATGAGAATAATGTTGGTAAGACACTGACTGATGTTTTAGTTGTTGCTAAGTAGTGTTTATGCCAAGTCAAGGATTTTTCAGCTTCTCATACCCTGACGGCTAGAAGGCTGGAAGGGGTGCAAGAGGTTTGGAGGAGACACAGCCAGGGCAGCTGACCCAAACTGGCCAAAGCAATATTCCATACCACAGGAGGTTATGCCCACTATTATCGATGGGAGGGGTTTGCAGTGAAGGGCTGATCGCTCAGGTACTGGCTGAGCATCGGTCAGCAGGTGGTGTGCTGCAGCACACTTCTCGGGGTTTATTTCAGTCTCTTTCTGTTATCTTCCTTTCCATTACTATATTGTTGTTATTGTTGCATTTTATTTTTATTTCAACAATAAAACTGTTCTTATCTCAACCCATGCGTTTTACTTGTTTTCAGTGCTCCTCTCCATCCCACTGCAGAGGGGGGAGGACTGAGCGAGTGACTGTATGTTCCTTAGTTGCTGGCTGGGGTTAAATAACAACAGAAGGGTAATTTTGCAGCCTTATAAAAAAGTGTTTAATTCAGTGATACTGAAACAAGGCCATAGCTGTAACAGTGTGTGATTCCCTGGGCAAAATGTGTCCTGGGTTTCTGGGGCCAACATGTGGGTTGGAGCATGATTATAAAAATGTGCTGCAGGCTATCTGGGTGAGTAGCTTATGAAAAACAGCCTGTCTGGATAGATTTTGAGAATCTATAATTTCTAATAGAAATTTCCAAATCTTAATCCATAAGACAAACGGAGAAATCAAAATATGATGTCTTAAAGCATTATTTGAGTTGCACCTTCTCATTTCTCAAATACGCATCCACAAAGAAACAGAAGTTTCTTAAAGAGTAGAGCAAGAGATGCAGGCAGGGCCAATAGCTTCTGTGCATCAGGAGAGCTCTCTGAAAATGAGTGAATGTGCAGCAATTCCGTCTGCTGTTTAATTCATCAGAAAGCATGACAAAAACTAATCTTACTCACAGTTGTCAAACAGGCTGCTCCCTCCTCCTGCCTACTTCGTGCTGACAGAAATTGAGAAGAACCAAAGGAAATAAATTAGTACAACTGACAGAAACCTCAGTCCTTAGATTTCTGTGTTTAAAATGATTAAGGTGTTACTTTTTCACTCAGAAACATTTAAAGCAAGGAAGAGCAAGACCATCTGAAATTCTGATCTGTTTGGAGTATAAAAGTTACAAGAAACTGAAAAAGCTGCATCACTGCTGCCGTCAAGTCTCTCCCCAGCAAATATATTTGCTTGTAAAAGACTGATTTCAGTTTTTCTTGACTTTTTAAGAGCTATGACATGCAAGAATAGATGTGTGTGTAGAAGATGAGGAATCCAGTACAGTCTAATTGAATAAGGTTTCTTAATTTCTTTCCTTTGTATAGCCCTAAATAGGGATTCCTGCTTACCTGATGTTGACTTTACACTGCTGTGTTTGACCCACAGCACAGAAGTTGTGCTACTGTTTTCTCGAGCATGAGACCTGGCTACACCTAGTTTGTAAATACAGTGCAAATGTGGTAGGGGTACAGGAGCTAGTGTTCTTTCTGTGAGAGTCAGGATATTATTGTAGTGTTGCTGACTGAACTGACTTTGCTAAATAAATAAAAAAAAAAACCACCAAAAAGACCCAAGTAAAACAAGTGGAAATTTTAGGTGAAGTGACTGCCTTTGGATTAAGACAGATTCTCAGATCTCTAGTCTGTATTGTCCATGTTCTCAGGAACACTGCTTATGGCTGGGTCACTTTCCTCAAGTCTGTTATCTGACAAGTTGTTTTGGTATAGCTACTTTCAGAGTGGTGGACATCTTTCTTTTTCTTTTTTTATTTTTGATGCATTGTCCGTAATCTTACTTACATTTTGAGGTAAACGCTGTACTGCCTGTATCAAAGCTCTAGACTGGAGGTGACACTACTAAGTGGGAGATGTTACTGTGGAGAAGAAAATATCCTCAGGGAATCACAGAAATGTGGTCTGTGTCATACAGGTGATCAGAAATCCTGACAGTGAGTGTGCAGGACAAAATATCAATGTGCAGGGGTTTTGCTGAGTAAAAACTAGTCTCTCTTCATTTCATGGGGCTGCTTATGCCTAAATTTCATTAAATGCGTGTACTGAAATACTCATTGTGAGGTAATTTGGGTTGGTATCAAATTCCAGGCAGTAACGACAGCTGAAAGGAATCACCAGGACACTATGGTTTGTTTGCCATTCAGCATTTGCCACTGTAAAGCTTTTTAATTTATTTTTTTTTCTTGGCACTTTGCTCCTGTGATATTGCTGCCCCATGTGCCTTGAGTCCTGCTAAGGTAAATGGCTCTGCTTTAGCCAATAGTTCATGCTTCATGGTCTGAAAACTTGCAGTTAATGCTGCTTTGCCTCTTGGCTGGAAGGCAAGAAGAGAGCTTCAACTACTGAAAATTGTTGCTGAATTCACACCAAAGGGCAGGTGGACAGTTGCTGCACAGCATGGCAATGAAATATAAAATACAAGGCTGTTCACTGTGGGTGGTTTATTTCTTAGTTTTGTCGTGTTATTTTTTGTTACTGTTTCTTTGGGCTGGATAGCTGTGAGCTATGATGCAAGTAGTTTTTCCTGGTGTGTATTTACAGCTTGGATAATGCTGGATTGAGTTGCAAATAGACTGGGCTTCTGAAGGGGCTTTAACTCTGGACTGCCACAGGCTGTAAAGAGCAGTGATCATCTGCCGGCTGTTGTCAGGTGAACGATGAAAAGACTTGGAAGTGCTTACAAGCTGTTGATATGAATGGAAAGTTTTGTGCTTTCTTAAGAAGGAATGGCCTGTAGACTTTTGTATAGGGTGCTGCTTTGAATGGTGTGACTATGTGGAGGGGTTGTGATTTCAGCATGTTTCTAGGACTATGGCTGTTCAACCTAATTTTCTAGAAGAGTAGCAAAGCTGAAGGAGTTGTCTTGTATGCAAATGTAGATCTTCCAATATGTGAATAAATAATAATAAAACCCTCTAGCCTCCTGTTTAACTCATATTCCCTGATAGCTGGCACTTGAGAGCATGAAGCAAAAGTTGATAATGAGGAGAGATCTCAGCCAGCATATACTGACCTTGCAGTGAAATTCCCTTTGCTAGTCAGGCCACTAAAACATGACGTGTTTGCCACTCCAGATCCCTGGTAATGTAAATAGCAGCCAGATATAATCATAAGAGGAGCATAATTTGGCTTTAGCCACAGGAGATGTAAGAGCAAAATGAGAGTAGGAAACTGGCGAAAGGCAATCTTAGTCTGGGGTCATATCCAAAGCAGCTAATTGTGGAAGCTGCTATTTTTTTTGAAGTCAGTGAATAAATGTAGGTGTGTAGGAAAAGGATGTATGTGCCTTAAGAGCAGCAACTGTTGTATGTTTTGGTGTCTGTGTGTGTGGATGCTGGAGCATTGTTGGTGAACATTTCAGTTAGTTTTGGTTTTGTGTGGTGGTGCAGAAGCTGGGAATAGTTTTTGACAAACTTTATTCCTCTCCTCTCCCTTGGTCAGTGTACTGCTTCCTAAACAGGATATAAGCATTTATTTTAACAGTTGCTGTACAGCTCTTCTGATTGAGTCCATGTACTGCAAACTAGGTTTGCATTCACACTCCTAAATGAACAATTCCAATTCTTTTTTTTATAACCAACATGGAGAGCTGGGCAGGGAGAAATCTAATGAAGTTCAATAAGGGCGAGTGTAAAGTTCTGCATCTGGGGAAGAACAACCCCCTGGATCAGTACAGGTTGGGGGCTGAGCTGTTGGAGAGCAGCTCTGGGGAAAAAGACCTGGGAGTCCTGGTGGACAAGAGGATGACCATGAGTCAACAATGCGCCCCCACAGCCAGGAAGGCCAAGGGGCTCCTGCGGGGCATTAGAAGGAGCGTGGCCAGCAGGGCAAGGAAGGTTCTCCTCCCCCTCTACTCTGCGCTGGTGAGGCCCCACCTGGAGTACTGGATCCAGTTCTGGGCGCCCCAGTTCTACAAGGACAGGGAACTACTGGAGAGAGTCCAGCACAGAGCCACTAAGCTTATGAAGGGAGTGGAGCATCTTCCTGCTGAGGAGAGGCTGAGGGAGCTGGGTCTCTTTAGCTTGGAGGAGACTGAGGGGTGATCTCATTAATGTTTATAAATATGGAAAGGGCAAGTGTCAGGAGATCAGAGCCAGGCTTTTCTCAGTGGCGCCCAATGACAGGACAAGGGGCAATGGGTGCAAACTGGAGCAGAGGAGGTTCCGTTTAAACATAAGGAAACACTTTTTCACAGTGAGGATGACAGAGCCTGGAACAGGCTGCCCAGAGAGGTTGTGGAGTCTCCTTCTCTGGAGGCATTCAAAACCTGCCTGGATGCGTTCCTGCGTGATCTACTCTAGGTTCCTGCTCTGGCAGGGGGGTTGGACTTGATGATCTTCTGAGGTCCCTTCCAGCCCCTAATATTCTATGTGACTCCAGCCACTAGTATGAAGACAAATTTAAGGTTTTTTGCTTCTTCTTGTGGCTCTGTTACCTGGATTAATTTTGTTCTTGGTATCTTGATTTTGTGCTAAAAAAACCTGCTCTCTGTATTTCCCTGCCCTTTTGGGGGAGTTTACATGCTATTGACAAATCAAACAACTTGCAGGTTTAATTTCAGCACAGACTGTCTGGAGAGGTGGCAGAGCACAAAGAGCAATCCATAGGTTTGGAAGTTAACCTAAAGACAGTGTGTTACCTATCAAGGACAGAAATGTTGTAAGTGGCCTCAGGCAGGAATGCCATCGAGGGTACTGGCATACCCTGGAGGAGGCAGCAAATGTACTATGGGACCTCAGATAAGAAGAATGAAGAACATCAACTGTGGCTGGCGCCCTGGAGCAGGGCAGAGATCGGTGGACACCAGTTAAGAAGGATTCTACAAACACAGAGAAGGACTAAGATACGACCTTATATGAAAGGAAGCCTCAAAGTTCATGGAAGGAACACTGGAAGACATCTCTCCATCAGCCACTAGGGACCACCAGAGACCATGGAAGGCCCTCAGGGAAGTCCCTCAGATAGTCAAACTGCATGCATAATAACTATGCATACAGGATAATTAGTTCCCGGAAACAGAATGAAAATGTATAATCCTTCCAGGAGAACTAATGCCTATGTATTTAACGGGGGGATATAAGCTTGGACAGGTGCCAGGTACAGGATGCATGGCAGGTGGAACTATGCCCTGTGTATCTGGGGCCACAATAAAGAAATGCTGCTTTCTAAGACAAAATTGAGTGTTAGAGACCTCTTCAATTACCGGAGTTTCGGTGACAAGTATATCTAAGCTCCCACCTACATACTTACTGTGGGCCTTATTCATGTCCTGTGGTCTGACAGAAATCTTCCCTACAGCATTCGAGCTCTGGTTCAGGTTCTTGATCAGCAAATACTTTTCTCACAGTACCTCACAAAGTTAAGCAAGATGTCTTTTCCAGGAGTAGAAAGACTTAAAGACGTAACTCGGGAATACTGTGGAGAAGACATGGCAAAACTGGTGATGTTGGATCACACCGTATGGCAGAAAGGTGTGACTGACTTAAAGATTGATCCTGCTTGAGCTCTGGACTCTTTGCAGGAGGTAGTCTGAGATAGCGGGTAAAAAACCAGATGGACTGTGGGCATATACAAGCTATTTTAGGGCACTGATTTTCTGAGTCATATAAAACCATTCCTTTTATTTCTAAGCTTTAGTTTTTCCAAATGTATACTATAAGGAACCTTTTCTAGCAGGTGGCTGGAAATTAGAGTGGCATTTAAGAGGAAGCTGATGGTAATGGTTATTATTACAGTACCTGGGAGATGATTTCAGGCTTTTTATGGACTCCCTCAGAAGAAGCAAAATTAGCAGTTGAGATTATGTTTGTGATAAGATGCAAATGGTAGTATTGCTGTTAGAAGGGGATCCTGTAGCCACTATCTGATCTACTTAAAATTCAAATGAACTCTGACTTATCCCAGACAGGTAGTTGCTATTTAAAGTAGCCTAACAGATGAGAATCTGACTTATCCTAAACATATTTTCTTCATAATTTCTTTACCTGTGCATTAGGCTTCTGATTTAGAATGCGAGGGCATTTTTTTTCCTCCCTTCACATGTATTTATCTGTAGCAGATGTTACAGTCAAAAGCCAACTGACAACTTTTGTAAAGATGGAAGAGGAAGCGTGAAATACAGCTGTCGCATTTTCTCCAGCTGAGTTTATTTATACAGAATCACAGAATGTTGGGGACTGGAAGGGACCTTGAAAGATCAAGTCCAACCCCCCTGCCAGAGCAAAATCACCTAGAGTAGGTCACGCAGGAACACATCCAGGCAGGTTTTGAATGCCTCCAGAGAAGGAGACTCCACCACCTCTCTGGACAGCCTGTTCCAGTGCTCTGTCACCCTCATAAAAACTTTTGTCATTAGTTTTGTCATTAGGCTGCATAAAAACTTTTGTCATTAGTTTTGCCTACAAAAATGAACCTTATGGCACTGTCTCTTGCATTACTATGCATATGTAAAGCTCAAACCAATGGATACGTGATGTATGTTTCAAGCCAGGCTCTGTGTGTGCTTCCTCAAGATTCGTATTCATGAAAGAGGCTATGGTAGCTCTCTGCTAATTAAGAGCTGCTCTTAATTTGTTGCACCTTCCTCTTCTGAAAATAGATCCACTATGCACATTCATTTAATTTTAACATACTCTGCTGAGCAACTTGAGTGTTATTTGGAAATGCTGCCAGTAAACTAAGTGGAAGTTTGGGAGGTCTAAAAACTCCTCAGTGTTTTTGTGCTCTAAGGCAACAGTGTGATGTAAAATTCTATTGTTCTTAGCAAAAAGCCCCTCGAGGTGCAAGGATGCAGATGCTCGTTCACTAGAGTACATGAATTTTGAGAAAAGGCTGTATTGCAAAGATGGATTGTGAATGTCTTAACATCAAGACATCTTACCTTTTTCCTGCCTTAGTTTTTAGTAGGTGTCATTTCTGCATCTTCCCCATAAATCGAAGGCACTTCTGTAAGTGTGTTATTTTTCATGTGATACATTCATTGCTGATGATATGTGGTTTACCATCAGTCTGGAAGAGACCCAGGTGCTTGATGTTGCAGGTGCTACTCCTGCATCTGTGGCATTAGTAGAGTAGCTCTTTGTGTTTGAAGTATATTGTGTGCATGGACTCCACTCATAGTTTTCCACCACCTTCTCTGCTTACAGGGCTTTCTGAGGCAAATATCAGTATTAAAGTTTCCAGATATTTCTGTACAAACTACGCAACAGTCTTCTAAAGCTCACTTTTCATAAATCTTTTTAGCTGTTGCCCAGAAAAGATAGATAGTGTCTGTTCTGGTTTACAGATACTTAGCTGTGTAATTCAAAGCCAGTGCAGCGTCTTTTGTCAGATGGCAGATTTGAGGGTGGAATTGAGATGTTCAATAGCAGGCGTTCTCACATGGTAATACCAGTTTCAGTATTTCGGTGCTTCCAGAATTTATTTAAAGTACTGTTATTGTTGGTCTGTATGAAGTGCTATGAGTTTATCCAGTGTTTTCACTTCCTGTAATGTGTTGTTTCCCATTTTGTTTAGTACAGATGATGATACTAATGCACGAACAGTAGTTTATTACTGCATCAGATTCACACAGTGCTTCAGAAATGTGGGAAAAGATACCCTCTTCCTGGGGTTCATGCATGTTAAAGAACTTCACAGTTTGTTGAAGTTAGTCTAGATTCTCTTTAGGTGAAAAACCCCTGTCAAATTAAAAATGAAATCAACACTGACTACTTAAGTACTGTAACTTTGAGATGCCTGGTTTGAAGGATTTTTTTAAAGTCTAATTTTTCAGAGTACCCAGGCTCGGAAAATCAAGAATCTGGAAAGCTACTTAATTTGAGAACCCCTAAATTGGAGATTTGAAATAAAGATGAAAACCTAATCTTCATTTTTGAAATGCATCACATGCTCCTATCAAGTCCCTCTCCCTCTTCATGCTTGCAAATTTTCTCTAAGTTTCTGTCAAACTGAAGTGATTCAAAGGCTTATGCAAACTTTCCTCACAAAACCTTGCGCACTCTGGACTTAACCTAGAACCAGATGTAGCAGGAGTTCATAGAATCACAGAATGGCTTGAGTTGGAATGGACCTTGAAGATCATCTCATTCCAGCTCCCCTGCCATGGTCAGGGACACCTCCCACTAGACCAGGTTGCTCAGAGCCTCATCGAGTTTGGTCTCAAACACTTCCAGGCAGGAGGCTCCACACCTTCTCTGGGCAATCCATTCCAGTGTCTCACCACTCTCAGAGTAAAGAACTTCTTCCTGATGTCTGATCTAAATCTACCCTGCTCTAGTTAAAAAAAATGTTATTTCTTGCTCTATCACCACAAGCCTTTATAAAAAGTCCCTCTGCAGCTTTCCAGCAGGCCTCCTTCAGGTCCGGGAGGCCACCATAAGGTCTCCCCGGAGCGTTCTCTTCTCCAGGCTGAACAGACCCAACTCCCTCAGCCTGGCCTCATAGGAGAGCTGCTCCAGTCTCCTGAGCGTCCTTGTGCCTTCCTCTCGACCCTCCAACAGATCCATGTCCTCCTTGTGTTGGGGGCTCCAGAGCTGGATGCAGAGCTCCAGGTGAGGTCTCATGAGAGCAGAGCAGAGGGGCAGAATCACTTCCCTCGACCTGCTGGCCGCGCTGCTTTTGATGCAGCCCAGGATATGATTGGCTTTTTGGGCTGCATGCACACGTTGCTGGCTTGTGTTAAGCGCTTAAGTTGCTCAGACCCAACTAAAATGGGCCTCATGTTTTGCTAGTAACAGTTCTGGACCAAACATGCAGTATTCCATGTGCTGGCCAATGCTGTTTAGCTGTGTGGCTACTGCAGTGGCAAAATTTAGCAAAACCACTTTGTGTATAATGCATTGGATTTTGGAATGGAGAAGACAATCCCAAATATTCCTTGCCTCCATTCTTTTAATTCCTCTCTTTTTAAGAGAAACTGTTTTAAAATCAGAATGCCTCTGCAATATTTCTTCCATTTCTAATGCTGTCCCATGTCTCAGCTCTTCTACGGCAGGATGATTTCCAAGGTTTGGACGGAAGAGACTAAGTCTGTATGTATATCTTACCTATTGCATTTTAAATAGATTTGGGAGAAATGTCACAATACTCCGAGTTTTTGAGCACTGAATGCCATGTGTAAACTATGTCGATTTAGTATACAACACAGTGTTCATTAAATACTTCTTAATTTTTTAATGACAGGAGCGGTCTATGTAATCTGAAATGCTTGTAATGACAGTAACTATCTTTTTTATGTTACCTGAAATAAAAAGTGACAGCTATGTAAAGATAATGAGTGACATCTGTTACTGAGTTGTTAATCCTCTAATAACAGACTTTTAGTGAGAGATAATGTGTGATAAACTGCTTATGTGGAGCAAAATTAAATGTGTACTGGAGACATCTAGGCATAAAGAGAACAAGGGATGGTGCTCTGTTCCCAATGGATGTTCAAGGAGAGTAGGATACCTATATTTTTTAAACTGCGTTGAAATCTAAAGCTTTAGTGAGTGGAAGAGGTGGCAATAGAAAAGAAAAAGCCTCTGATGTTTTCCTCCATGCTGCCTTCGTGCTTTTCAGTGGTCTCCTACCATGTGCTTAAAACAGCTGTCTTGAGGGTTTCAGTGATATTTCCGAATTCCACGTGAAACTGGAATGGTAACTTTGAACCCCAACTCACACTTCAAATTTTGTCTAAAAAGAGAACCAAAATGGTGATGATTCAGACATTTTAGATTCAGTAGTTTCTTTGATGCAAAATGTGTTGTTGGATTCTGTCTTTGGCAGTACAATCACTTACTGTGCTTGATGGAATATTCTTTTGAATTGTCAGCATCAATTGTTCAAAAATGCTTTGAACGTCAGCGTGCTGACTGCATTTTTGGAGTTGCTGAGCCATGAATCATAGAAAAATGAACAAAAAAATGCACTTGGAATTTGCTGAACATAGTCTGTATTCAAGCTAAGTCATAGAACAGACTTCAACATACATTCTGCAGAAGATTAAAATATTGATCAACAGTGACTGCCCACTGTATCAGGAGTTGGACACAGGTATTTCCAAGTTTTGATTACTTTGTAGTTAGCTTGCAAAAATGCTCTTCAAATCAAGCTTTGCTCAGATAGATTTCCGGCGGAAAAGCAGTATGTGGGAGTGGACTCCTCCATTTCTACAGTAAGGAAAGCGTATGTGTGGGCTAAAGAAATTGGCATTATCAGTTGATTAAACATAGCACCAGAGGAACTGCAGGAGCTTGTGCTGAAGTGGAGGAGAACCTGTCCAGGAGAGAGACTGTGGCTTTCACCTCCTGGAATTGAAGTACCTTTACACCCTTATTCTGCCTCCAGCATTACATTTGTGGTCATGTTTCTTACCTGTGTTTCTCACCCATTCTCTGTTATTTATCTGGAGTGCTTCATCAATGCCTGACATTCCTGCAGCTGAAAGGACTTTCTGCGCAGTGAGCTGGAGTTGAGTACTATGTTTCGTGATGGGAGAATTTGGAAGCCATCCCAGACTCTACATCTACCCATGTGTAATTTGCACTTCAGAGGCAGCCTCAAGTAGGAGGCAGAGTGCACAGCAGTGGGCACAATTAAAACATGACATTAGTGAGCTGCTTTTGCATTCTGAAAAACAGCTGAGGTCAAATTCCAGTTCCTCAAACAGAGATTTCTGGCTGACAGCCTTGTAAACAGAGAATAGAGCACCTGTGTTTGAGATGGAGCAGCTGTACATGTTTTGACTGTTGATTCATCTGCCCTGGGTAGCTACTTAATTTAGTGAAATTCGTGAAGAAAGGGAGAAGTAATATTTTACTGTTTTGTTTTTATTTTTTTTTTCCCCTAGCTTTCCTTTGTTTCTTACTTTCCATGTAGCATGCAGTAAGTTAGGCAGAAAGATCTCAGTTCATAGTGGGACTGAGTTATGCTTCCGTGTTGGAAGCTTTGGGCTTATTACATTTTTTGCCTTGGCGCTAACACATTTTCTTCAGGTAAAGGATGATCACTGAAAATATTTTCTCTATCAAATGTCCTACCACCATGAACTTCCATCTGTGTGTGAACAAGGTAAGAAGCTTTTCACAGTTTGACCAGGCAGGGGATGGAACGGAAGATGCAGGGTCGTCCTGTGTTTGCTGGCAAAGCACCAAAGGGAAGGAAAAACTGAATGGCTTTCCCAGGGTCAGTCAGGGCCTCGGGTTCTGTGACAGCCACAGAGAGAGTCTGGGTCTCTTGAGTAACCAGCTGCCTTTAGCTGTGCCACCACTCTCTGGTTCCTTTAGACTTCTAATGTATTCTGCTGCCATCGCCTCAGCAGTAGAGGAGTGAGGATAAGCAAACATGTGAGGAGAGGAAGAGGCATCTCTTGCTTAGATGCACATAGTTGCATTCTTCTCAGGCAAGCTGCGCAAGTGCTGTGGCACGCTGCAGGTTTAAATGGGAACGAAAACCCAAGCCCAGATTTGTCTACTCAGAAGCCCTTTGCCTCTTAGGAGACTTTTGAAGTGAAATGGCTCAGGATTTAAGCCCTCAAATTAAGAGGGCTGCTCTCGTCTCAGAAGGGCTAATGCACCCTTCTTGCCAAACAGCTGTTACATTGAAGGAAAAATGTTTTCCTACAGCTTCTTAGGCCTGTTAGGTTGTTTTTTTTGGGGTGGGTTGGTTGTTGTTTTTGGGGGACTTTTTTGTTTGTGTGGGTTTGGTTTTTTTTTGGTTGTTTTTTAAGATACAGAATATCTATGGTTTGTGTTTTGTGCTTTCAGCTTTCCCCATCCCCCTCCCTGGATGGGATCCCAATAAAAGAGGCGGTTCTCTGCTGTGAGCTTGATGCTGTTCTATTACATTTTTGTGTCTCTGAGTGAAAATTTAAAGGTTTGTGTAGCACAGGTGGCTTTGATAAAAGAGGAAAAAAACATGCTTGAAAAGCCTTAAACTAGTCTATGTCCATTTTTTCCTCTGCTCTGCCTTTTGAATGTTCCGAAGTAAAAAAAAAAAAAAATTAAAATAGTTACACTTGTTTTTTTTTCCAAGAGAAGAAAAGATTTCTGGCTAATTATGTAACTTGATATTAAACACTCAAAGTGATTTATTATAAGCTCTGTTTTTAAGCGACTGCTCTAGGTAAGAACAAAAATTCAGGCAATCTTCTCTTCCATGTTTTTCCTGCACACTATATGAAGCATTTAGGTATGCTGTAGGTCATATCAGTAAGCAAGATGCTTTCCTGGAGAGTCCTGCATATGCTAACCTGTTATATATTCCCATTAAGAGCCGTGATGAGTCTTTGTTTCTCTCTCAATTACGAGTTCTGCCCCTTTTTTGCTTGTTGGGGTGGTTGTTTTTTTCAGTTTATTCTGTTTTCCTTTTTCTTCCTACAGAAGAGGTGGTGGAAGGAAAAAGTGCCATTCTCATAGGCATGAGCCAGTGGAACTCAAATGACCTTGTTGAACAGATAGAAACAATTGGGAAGCTGGAAGAAAATCAAGGTAATGTTTAGCTTGCCTTACCTATTAATTTAAAGTTAACAAGAAAATCTGACTACTGAAGCAATTAGTTGTCAGATTATTATGTGAATACTCAGGAGAAATGTCATTTACAGCATCCCGTAGTTGGGATGTACATAGACATGTAAGAGGTATTTTAGTTCTGGGAAATGAATTACAGCGGTCTTTTTCAGGAAGAAACTTCTGTGGCAGGCCAGGTAATACACATTCACTGATGTCAGTGTTAGGTCAGTGTTGGACTCAGCTCAATGGCTCTGAGATGCTTTACAAGGCTACAAATTACCTTCTGCATGCTTCCTGTAATCAACATCTGTAAGTGACTTGTTGGTCATTGTCACTGGGTTATTTTGCTGCTTAAAGTCGCCAAATCTTTGGAATTTTCAAGGTGATACATACTTTTCAGAGTGTTTGAGGCCAGTTTTAGAGAAACATCTATGTAACTATTTCCTACTGAGTGTTAAATGGGCACTGATACACAAGTAAGAATCTGGGACCTAGGACAAAAGCAGTCTTCCTTTAATTGTGACTTTGTCTCCTAAATCACCTAGTTGGTTGAAAGTTAAAATTATCTCATTGACTTTAGGGAGAGAGAAGGACCTAACTTCCCTATCCATTGGTGGTATGGAGTTCATGTATAATGATGCTTGTTAACTAATCTAGGTTTGTAAAGAATTTGTTGGATTTGTCCATTTTAAGAACCTTTTCAAGAGACTTTTCTTTATGAATTTGTTACATGTCAATCCTGAAGATGGCTGTGAACACATGTGGCTTAGTACACAGATATAAAAAAGTAATATTTATGAGTCACAAACTTTTTGATTACCTACCATGAGAATGATTTATTTTGATAGGACTTAAGTGACAGGTAGACACACAGTGTATATACAATTGTTAAATTGGTAATTGGTGAAGAAAAGAATTCTGTTTTGCATTTGCTCTTAATGATATCAAGGTCTCACTTGTGTTGCTTGGTAACTTACTTCATTTGGAGTCAGAGATTCAATGGCAATTTGTAAAAGATACTATATGTAAGAAAAACTACTGTGGTATTTGACTAACTCAAATATGAGTTAGTCTTCTAAATGACTTGCCAAGAACCAGCTGTTCTTGCGTTCTTGTGGATATTTCTCTGTTTCTTCCAGGGCTGGGAAAGATTGGAATACTTTTCATTTTAGTACCCCTTATATACTCAATCTTTCATAGTGTCCTTTATATTGGACACTAGGGAAAGAGTTGTAAGAGACTTTTAAAGGGTTTATGCTATTAAGAAACAAGGCTGGTAAAAGGATTACTGTTTGCATTATGCAGTTGAGTAGCTGAGGCAGAGAAAATGTGAGACTCAGCTGAGTGGAAGATCTATGCAGAAACAAATAAAGCAGTCCCTTGAGTCCATTCTTCTTTGTACAAAGGATTTCTATTTTCATTTATCTAATTATCTGTGATGTTTTGGAAAAGAAAGAATTCTCAACCATTCTATTCTTTTACTTCATTTCTGTTTACATACGTCTGTTAAAAGAGTCTTTAGAGCCAGTGCACCTAACTCAAAGCATTTGATGGATTGGCCTATGTGTAAGATGCTTCTACATTCTGATACTGCTTCACACCTACTGTGGCTTTCAGGTCACAGTTCATCATGCTAATTCTGACCATTACTGAATAGAGATGTCGGGCAAGGAGTGAAGTTGTTAAGAACTGGGCTAGCAGAAGTCTGAGCCAATATTCCATGTACCATGTCTTATTATGCCAGAATGTGATTTCTCTACTTCAGTAACAGAAAAAGAAAGTAGAGTTCTGACTGTAATGCCAATTGGAAATTTTCCCGGATGCACCTCTGCTAAATAGATCAGATTTATAAATAGACAAGGCAATTACATGCATTACCTTCTTTCCTCTGCCACCTTATACTCTCAGATGTAGTTCTATTGGTTAGCTACTTGTTGTTTTTTCTATTTAATACATATATACTATTTGGGTTTTGCTTAAAAGTGTTTATTTGTATCTTCTCTTCATGGAATTATTTGCCAAGTGTTAGTAGGTCATGTTGCAGTGTTGTTTGCGCAGATTATTGTACAGTGTTGTTGCTGCAGTTTAACAAGACTGAATAGTGTGACTGATTCAGCAATCTTGGAACAGTCTGCAATTAGCAATCATCAGATACTAATGATAAAGGCAAAGAGGGAAGGAGGAGGATGTTTGAAGGAAGACTACATTGTCTTCTGTGCCACAACAGAAAGATTTCAGCCTTAGACCGATTGTTCATAGTAAAAAAATTAAAAGTTTGGGTAAAGCTGGATTCTGTCTTTAAAACCATTATGGAGAAAGGAGAAAGATGTCCTATATGGCTTCTTTCCCAGAGTGCTTTACTCACTCAGTGGAAAGATGTGAGGAGCGTGGTCTTCTGCTTCAGGGAAACTTTATTTCCCCTCCAAAGCTGGATTTACTTATGGCTTTCCGAGAATGATTGTTCATTGGTTTTGATTGCAGAGCTTTGTTATAATTCAGTTGGTCTCTAGTGGTTATGCTAGGTGCCTGTGCAGAGGGCAGAGCACTAGTTCTTTTTCATGGTTTAATCAATTGATTAATAAAGCACATAATTCTGGGCTCTCTCAACAAATGAAGGTCTGTGATGAGATGTATTACACTCTGGGCATAGCCGAAGATCCACTGGATGCTACTTATAAGTAGGTAGCTACAGTAACACTACAGTTCCAGACAAGGTCGTCAGGAACTTTATGAATGGCAAGAGAATTGGCAATTCTCAGTAAGTATGACTGAGAGCACTTGACCAGCACAACCTTTCTCATCAGCCATTCATATAAGTCTTTGGAGGAAGACTGGCAGCAGCATTTGTATTTATTAAGTTTTCATTACAGAAAATAACACAAACAGCGATCAAGCTGAATTAAAAACTCATACAGCTGCATAAATTATGTTGATGAGCACTAGGAACAAATTCAGCCTGTTGGATTTCAGTGCTTTGCACTTCCTCCAGCTATCTTGAGTTCCTGTCCTTACTTTAAGTATATACTGTAAATGTATGTAAGATTGAAGTTGTTTTTTTGTACTCTTAGTGCAGTGGAGGTGAAGTCTTTGCAAGTACAGCAAAGATTGTTTGTATACTGAAAATATAAAACATATATTGAATTCTATTTTTTGAGTTTTGTTATAGCAGAAAACGAGGTTACTCCACGTTTTAACTGGCAAACCAGGCAAATACTTGTCATAGAAAAAAGTGCCATTCAATCCAAGCTAGTAATTGATGTGTAAACTTAAATCTGCATCAGCATTTCAAAGAGTGAAATCCTATAGAAGAAATACCACAGCTGATGTACACATTACCCATAAAGTCAAGACGTGTTTGTTTGAAACCAAATCTGTATAAGACTTAAAATAAAGTCCCATGAGTAGTAGGATTGTCCTCCCTGCCTCACTTGTCCATCTCCTGTTAAATTTGACCTTTTTAAAATGTGGACTTGAGACCTGTAAGGTCTTATACAAAATGAACATACCATTTCTTTTTTTTCCTCTCCCACACGTGAATTAAAGTATGAGGTAATCCAGAAACAGCTGAAATGGATGATTAATGACAGAGCTCCATAGGGAGATGAGTGCTTGCCATTGCAGTTGGAGATTGGCCATTTTGCTGTGATTCAGTCTCCGTGTACAGACAGCAGGTTTTCCTGCTCTTCGCCTTTCATTTTGTCACCTCCCTGCCCTTCCCTCTTATTCTTCTGAAGAGCAGAAGAAACATGCAGCTGCTAAGGAATGGACAGTGTAGTTTAGTGCCAGTGTATCTGGGCTTTGCCAGCTGACTAGCATCACATGAATGTGAACCAGCTTTAATTATATTGAACTGCAGTGGGAAAAACATTGCGTTGTTCTGCAGCTTTCGTAGATCAGATTGCCCTTCCTGGGCTGGTAACTTCCGTACTGGGGAATTTTATTCACCTCTGCCTTCCTAACTGGTGAGCAGAAGCAGCTGGTGTTTTCTGGGTCATTGCCACAGACAGAGCTGCCACGCATAAATTTGTGCAAGCTGCGTTGCAACTTCAGGTCTCTTCTTTTGCATCAGATCTAATAAAACTTGTATGCTTTATGGTTTTTCTTGTGTTGAGTTTCTGTTTTCTGTCTGTCTTCAGTGAGCCAACAGCCATCGTTAGACAACTCTGATTCCTGGCCATCTCACCAGAAACACCAGGGAGGTTTCTTCTAGACAAAGGTTGCTAGACTTTGTTTTTCTTATATTGCTGTCTTTCACTGAGAGGTGACGTAGAAGGTATTTGGAAAGGAGAAAGCTCTTCTGTACACCGGCTGGTTATACTGCATGTGCTGTGCTGCAAGGAAAAGAACAGAATTCAACCGATAGTTGACCTTGGTACAATTGCGGAAAATTTTCTCAATGGCTCAGGTGCTTGTATAATGATTGCAGAAGCGGTCAAAGGTATGTGCGCGTGCTTTTCACGACCATGGTAACATTCTTTTCTCTGCAGGCTGCACTCGTATTGCTATTTCTTGATATAGCAAAATGCTCCAACCAGGACTGACTGGTCATGGCAGGATGGGAATGGCAGCAGTGTTGAAGTGAAGTGGTCTTTTTGCCATTTCCTGTTTACTGTTTGTTTTCTCCAAACTTTTTTTTGAGAAATAAAAAAAAAAGTGGTTTGTTCAAGTGTCTGAGGTTGAGGTACTACTGCCTCTCAGTGTAGTCATTATTGCTACATGTTGCAGTTGATTGGTGCGGAATTTTGATTTTTCTGAGCTCTCTGCTACCCTCTGCTTGCTGATTTTGTCTCTCACAAGAAAAGCGATCAAGAACAGTGTTAACATACAAAATTTAAAAATTGCTTTGCAGGAAAAAAATGATGTGAAGGTATCCAAACTTTCACTTCATTATGGTCTGTGTTGTCATGTTACTTGCGCTGCTACTCTCCATACCTTTGTATTACTTCTTCCATCTGCCTTTTTCTGTCAGTGGCATTTTTTAGCGTTGTTCCCTTTTGAACAAAAGGAGACTGACTTGCCTTTTGAGATACTTTTCCTCTTGCCCGGAGGCTTAATTTATCCTTGTCTGTTATTTAACTCTGTGTTTTTTATAAAACAAAAACAACCTTAGAAAACTGTAGGAGCAGTGATTTCCAAAGCTTATTTGTATCTTCTGTGTTACAAGTCAGTTTTGGGACTGTGGGGTGACTTGGCTGCTGGATCACAGAATCACAGAATATCTTTGGTTAGAAGAGACCTTCAGGATCATCCAGTCCAACCTTCAACCTAACATTGCAAGCTCATGACTAAATCATGTCCCTATGCACCAGGTCCACGCTCCGTTTAAATACCTCCAGGGATGGTGACTCCACCACTGCCCTGGGAAGGCTATTCCAATATTTGATAACCCTTTTGGTGAAGAAATGTTTCCTGATATCCAGCCTAAACCTCCCCTGGCACGGCTTGCATCCGTTTCCTCTAGTTCTGTCACATGCCACCAGGGATAGCAGTTTGCGTGTGAAAACAGCCCTCTGCCCTGTTGGCTGGCCAATACAGCAGGTCTCACTTTCTGTCTTTCACTGGAGTGACAGGAGCGCAACACACCAGAAGGTCAGGACAGGCTTCTATTTCTTTACAGTTGCCGAGTATCCCAGAACTAAGTTTGCAAAGCCAAGAATTCAGAATTCAGCAAATGCCAAGCTTGAGAATGGAATCTTTATGGGTCTCCTTTGTCTGTTTGGCCTGTCACACTGTTTAAATTTACTCACAATGCATTCCTATCATTTTGCTGTGTGTAGCAGGTTTGCTTACTGACCTTGACATGGGTAGAAAGAGAGCTCGTCTTTGGTGGGAGAATTCCTAAAGGAAAGTTTGTCTGGCAGTGAACAGAAAGTGCTTGTGCATCTTTCTTTTCTGTGAATGGCTTTTTTCTATGAAAGCTTCCCATAGAAGCTTAGGGAGATGTGAAGATGATCTCCAGATAGATGGATATGTGAGTAGGAAGGTTGAAATGGTCTGTTTTAGATTCTGTGTTAAAATCACAATAGCAGGATATTTGCAGTAATACAGATTTGTATTGTAGTTGTAAGATAATAGGTAATTGACATATTCTTTTTGGGTCATTATGTCTTCTAAGGAAAGGAAATACACATCTTTGTAAGATATGACAGAATTAGATAATATCTGAAAATCACTATGTGAAATTTCTGATTCTTTTCACTGTCTATTTTTGCACAACTCATGGTTCTCAAGAGCACACAGTATCTGAGGTCAGATACACTTGGGGATAAAGTTTACATGCCTGATCAAATGGCAATAGGTGTTGTCTTGTTCTGAGTCTTCTCAAAGTTATATTGCAGTGAAGCTGTGAAATTACTTAAGACAAATAAGGGAACCTCCTGCGCAATACAGGGGGATGGGAAGTGGGGCTTACCATCAGTTCTTAACACTTTGTCTCTGCCACTTCTTCCTCCTCATGCTCTTCCCCGGCTCCAGCCTGGGATCCCTCCTATGGTTACAGTCCTTCATAATTTTTTCCAATGTAGGTCCTTCCCGCAGGCTGCAGTTCTTCAAGAACTGCATGTGGGTACTTTCCATAGGATGCAGTTAGCAGTTCAGGAAAGGACTGCTTCAGCATGAGTCCCCCATGGACCACAGGTCTTGCCAGGAGCCTGCTCTGATGTGATCTGTCCACGGGTTACAGCTTCCTTCAGGGCTCACCTGCCTGCCCTGGTGTGGGGTCCTCCGTGGGCTACAAGTGCATATCTGCTCCACCATGGTCCTCCATGGGCTGCAGGGGAATCTCTGCTCTGGAGCATAGAATACTTCCTCCTCCTCCTCCTCCTCCTTCTTCACCAACTTTGGTGTCTGCATAGTTGTTTCTCTCACGTTTTCTCCCTTCTCTCTCACATAGCTGTTACACAGTGCTTTTACCCCTTCTTATCACAGAGGCGCTGCCAGTGTTGCTAAAGGGCTCAGATTTGGGCAGTGGTGGGTCTGTCTTGAAGCTGTTTATGTTGGAGACAGCTGCTTTTGTCTTCTCGCAGAAGCCACCCCTGTAGTCCCCCACTACCAAGACATGACTTTGTAAACATAGTGCTAGTACCTAACTTCTCTGTAAAACAGTTTAAAGTCCATTTCCATGAGATTTCTAGCAGGGACTTGAACTTGGGCTTCTTTTAGAAGGGCTCCATGAATGCTTGCTGTTGGCTGTTTTGCAACGAGTTTGTCTCTTTTGAAGTCTTCCTGGGGAAAAAAAAAAATCACATTTCTGTGGATAGTTCTGTTTTTAATACATTTGCATCTTCCAAAATGTAAGCATTAAAAAAAATCCCGCAAATGCATACCCCCAAAAAAGTGAAACAGGCTCGTTGGGGTATGAGCCTTGACTGTGACTTTATTTTGTACAACAGGCTTAAGGCCATCATCTTTATTTCCCTAATCACAGCATTCTTACATTGGTAGGATTGAAACTGTCAATATGCTTCTCATGCCTGAAGCCAAGACAACATTCCAAAATCTGCTCCATACCCTGGGCTTGCAACCTTATTTGTGCAATGTGGGGATCGTAAAGAAGAGAGAAAAAAGAGGCTGGCATTAGTGGTGTTCTTGTAGAATATAAAGTGAATAAGCAAGCAAGCAAACAAATAACAATGTGATTTTTGTAATACAGCTTGCCACTAAGGATGAATATTGATTTAATACATCTTAATTAAATTTTAAGAGCTATTAGTCAATTTTGTCAGCAATATGCTATTTTTTTACTCTGCAAATCCGGCTAATTGAATTAAAATGCTTCAAACGAGGATGAATTTTCAGGTAGGCAATTGACAAAATATAATTTAGTTTTCAGTTGTTTAAAACATAAGTGACTGTAAAATGCCTGTGAAATTCACTTTTCCTGTGCTTCATATGCCACGCATACAGACTGATGGATTGCTTTACTGGTAACCAGCAAAATAGATGGACATGATCAGCTTTCACAACTGGAAATTTTTCTATCAGGTGAGTGAAAGGCCTTTCTTGGTCCCATTGTACAAGACCAGGTTACTCAGATCTTTCCACCTTCTAATGAGCTGTTTGTCTATCTGGAAAACAGTGCTGACAGTAACACCACTCTCTTTCTGGGACTCATTCGAATTGTGGATTTAGATTAAACTTTTATTCTTCACATTCAGGCCATTACAAAACAGGGGTTTGGAACTGGAGGTGCTGCTGTTGGGCAAGTTATGTTAGGTCTGTGTATGGAAATGTGCAATTCCTGCCCTTTCTGCACGGCCTGGGATTGAGCTGTGCAATACAACTGATTTTTTTAAAATGACGGATTCTGTGCTTCTTACCTTGAAACTTACAAAGAATTGTTCTCCAAAGGCTGTGACTTATAAATGATATGCCATAAAATTCTGAATTTATGACGTGCACTATGACTCCCCACCACTGCAGCTATTCTCTCTAACTGTCCTTTCAAAAAGTATTTCCTGAGGTCTTATATACAGTAAATACATCACTGAGTGATTTCTTTTAGTTTATTTTATTTTTTGTTTGGTCTCTAATATCTTATCTTTTGAATCTCATCTTTCCATCTAGCATAAGGGGAAAAAAAGCCTGGTTTATATGTGAAGCAGCAGATTTCTAAGAGATGACAGTGGTAATTTCCTATTGATTTCCTCAACTGCCATCTCTGTTGTCCTGTGACAGCGTCCACAAGACACTGAACAGAAGTGGAAGACTAGAATACTGGTTTTGGTTAAGTTTAATGTACATCTGTGGAGTACGCTACTTCATAGAATATCTCAAGTTGAAAAGGACCCATAAAGATCAAGTCCAGCTCCCTGCTCCTCGCAAGACTACCTAAAACTAAACCATATGACTACATGGCAAGGGGGTTGGAATTAGATGATCTTTAAGGTCCCTTCCAACCCAAGCCATTCTATGATTCTGTGACTAAGAGCGTTGTCCAACTATACTATTGCATTTCACACTAATTTGAAACAAGCATTACTACAGCGTATTTCTGCTTCCAGAAAATGTGCAGCAGTTGTCTCTCAGTTACGGTGCCTTTTGGTGAAAGTACCTTTGCAAAGACTACTGTAAAGTTACCCTGCTGAAGAAACTGGACTTAGAGCAATGAAATGGAGAGCAGAATCTGCCCCAGCGGCTTTTAGCAGAGATTTATTACATGGAAGGAACGGTCAGTTACTGGCTACTTCCACAATAGTACATTGGGCACCCTTATGTTTGATGCTCTCATTGCAATTCTAAAGCCCTAGGATTCGCAATAGCTTTTGTTGCGTTACTTGGAATCCGTCTTTTCTGTTGTCGTTTGTGCACAAGGCTGCTATAAAGACTTAATGGCAGTGATTAATTCTTCTGCTATTTTGAGAAAGTTTGGTTTGGTTTTGACTGGGCTGTTCACAAGAGCTAGCTTTTCAAAGTGGGCTAAGTTCCCATAAATCGTATTGAGCATTCAAGAACATGAAGCTTTTACGAAAATGCCTTTGTCCTTGTCCCAGATGTCTGGAATCTCTGGATAAACTAAGATGATGCAGCACGAGGTAAGACAACACCAGACAGAAGGGTGAGATACACTGACAGTTGTTACAAAAATTTGCCCTCATTTCCCCCTGTAGTGGAAGGTAGAAGTAGGGAAGTGAATGAAAAAATAATTATTTTATTACTTAATAGAGCATAAGCAATTCTTAATTTGGCTGTAGAACGGTATTGCTTTGTCTTTCCATTAAATTAAGAATCTAACCACTCATGTATTATGGGGAAACATTGACATGAGAGAGAAGTAATTCATCAACTTCATGAGCCTTGTCTTCATGAAACTTTCAACAGGGTTGTTGCTATGTAGGTACAAATTTTAAGTGTAAGAGGAGAATTTAGCTACATCACTCTCCAGATTGATGTTTTTGCAAAAGAAAAGCTTTGTTGTCTGGAAACCATCTACTGTTTCTCGTAAAATAAAATTCATCTTGGCTTAAGTCAACAGCAAAGCTCTTACAGCGTTTAAATTTGTACCCATGATGCTTGGTTAGGAGTAAAGCAGAGCCTGCAGCGCTCTCTCCAATGGTGAAATACACCTTCGACAAGGAAAGTCACAAAGGTGCTAACAGTCACCCCTGAGTAAACTGCAGTGTATGGCAGGAAGGTTGCTGTTAATTTGATTTTTAAGGTCATTTTTTTCATGCAAGATTAGAGTGCGTTATTTTTTTCTCTCTTGTCTTTCATTGTTTAATTTGTATAATTTCCTTGTATAATAATGTGAAATACATATTTCCTTCTCGCTCGATTCTTTCCTGTGTATAAAACCTGTAGAGATGGAATCAACTAATTTCTTTTCAGCCTAATTACATGTGAGTCTTAATTGTTTTGCTGAATTTTGCATTTCTAATATTAAAAAAAAGAGAAAAAGATTGGATTATTAAGTTGTGGATAAAGAGAAAATGTTGCAGATATGCCAACTTGACTGTGAATTAACATTTTCCACTTGAATAGGAGTGGTTAATTTTTTGCATTGAATGGTTTAGACTGTTTGTTCAAGATACTTGTCGGTTGCGATGTGGATACTAACCTACAGTATCTGAAAGAATGAGCTACATTGAGCTGGATCCATTAAACTCCTACACAAAACTAGTGTTTATGTGCAAGGCTGGGTGCGCAACAACATGTTTTTAGGGAGCTTTTCATCTGGTCTCATTTTTCATTGGCTCACTGATTCAGTCTCTTTGCGACATCTGCCAGGGATTTCAGAGGTTCTCCAGCATTTTTGCAATGGTCAAAACAGTTAACAGAGAAGTCTCTGCACCCTCATGATGCTGATTTCAGTGTAGTGATTTTTACCTTGTACTAGTGTTTCTCTTTCCTCTGAAGGCTGCCTTGCCTAATCTTGTCTGCACTGCATGCTCTGTGTGAACAAACTGCTCTCTTCCTTTCCCCCAGTAGCGTGTGATCTCCCCTTCCTTGTCCTGTTCTCCTAGAGTCATATAATTAATTAAAGGATGTTTGTACATAGCTGACTGTAATGTCTATGCTGCTATTAAATTTATTGCAGTAGCATCTGCCAATGCATAATAATGTGACAAATGGCAAACAGAAGATTTGGCTTAGTGGAGTGAACAGTGGAAGGGAAGGATGGAAACTAGAATAGTCAACAGTGTTCCAAAACATGTCAGATGGCTTGTGTAAAGAACTGATTTACTTCTAGCAGCAAGTTTTAAAGAGGCGGAGTGAATTGGATTTCTGCAAATGATCCATGCTAGCGGTTTACTCTAGGGCAGGTTATCAGGATTCTGCAACTGCTCTCGTTTATGTTTTTGATGCTTTGTATTCTAGAATACAACTCAACAAATGCATGAGAAATGGAGGGAGCTTAAACTAGCCACTAAGATACTTTTTAGCTGAGATGTGTCCTGCTGCAGAGAGTATTGCTTTCCTTGCAGTCCCTCCACAGATTCACTTCTCCTTTTTTGACCTGTGTTAAGATCCTGTCCACATGCTGAAATCAGCATGTGTCCTTGTATCAGTTTTTTTTGAGGCCTAGAATTTCCCTGGCTGCTATTCCCATCCAGAAGGTCATACCATCTGTAGGTATATTACCTCCTCTTCTCTCCCCATACTGTTCCAAGTGTGATATAATTGTAGTAGAATGCCCTCAAGCGGTTAATCAGACATGACGTTTTTCCCATCAGGTATTTTTTTTTTTCCATTTTTTTTTTCCCATCACACCAGAGTAAATGTCTTCAGAAGGGTCATTTAAAATCTGCCAGGTCTGAATTTCAATCTAGGTTCATATTCCTTGGACCTCTTGAGGGATGACTATATGAAGAGAAACATAATGTGATTTTGGAGAGCCTTCAGTCTTGCATTATAATCTTGCTGTGGCATGTATCCTGAAGCTGGAGAACACTTCAGTTGTGAGAAGGAGGAAATGACAAGAGAGCCTAAGTCTAGGAGTGGCTGAGAGACATCATCAACACTTTTCATCACAAATCCAAAACATAGCACCATACAAGATACTGTGAAGAAATTTAACTCTATCCTCACCAAAACCACTGCAATTTAAAAATCGTTGAGAAGTATCTGTGTCCTCTCCATCATCCGTCACATTTCCTTGCTACATTTCTGTGCCTCAAAAGTAATTGTCATTCGCCATATCCCACACCAAGGCAGTGGCACAGATATGATGGGAGCTTTTTACAGGATTAGAGCTCCAAAGACATGAGGCAGATCTATAATTTATTGACTTTTATATACTGCTACTCATGTGAAAACAAGTGTTTCCTTTCTGGTGTTTTTGTCTTGCCTACATGTGCTTGTTTAATATTTTTCTTTGACCTCTTTATTTTTCTCTTTTAAACAGTGAAAAATGTGGGACAGGCACTATAACGCATGCCGAAAGACCTACATTTACATGTTAAAAACTTATGTTCAAGGTTGAAATTTGTTAGTAAAGCTTTAAAAAAGTAATTGTCTGGTTTTGAAACTTAGCACATAAAAATGAATTTCAATTCTGTAGTGAAGGTGACCTCACTTTCCATCAAGAGCTGTTCTTTTGAGATGAGGTATTTGTCTATATAGGTATTTAAAGCTGACATGGGAAGTTTTCTTCATAACATTCATTGTTTTTCAGTCATGTTGTAGTTCATAGGATTGTGTGTACAAGCTCTTCAGAAGGCTGGTCTGTGCTCTTGACACAGAGGCATGGCTTTTGCTTTAAACTCTCACATTCCTGAGAGCTTCACAGGTTCTTCACAAGGTGAGGACTGATGTCTACTTTGCCTCAACAATTACTCTCAGAGCTACTGCAATTAATACTTGTCCCTAATGAGCTGAAAGCAGGTACAGTTTTGGCCCAAGGTCTATGAATTGCCCTGGTGAGGAACAGAAAATGAAAGAGATGGTATGTGAAGTTTGGAAAGTGATTAATTCAAATATTTTCTATTCCTCAAAACTCAGGTGCTGAGGTGATCTCTATGCTTGGGGTTTCAGTACAAAGAATGGAGAAAAGCAGATTCTATGCTATGTGTTGAAGAGCCCGTAATTTTTTTCTTTCCTTTTTACTCCGTTCAAAAGCCGAGCTGTCAATTGTGATATTTGGGACATCAGAAGGAAAAAAAAAGTTGTAGCAGAGCTCTTATTCTGTACTGCTCCTTTCATCAGAGGAGTTTAAGTATGATTAATCATTATATGTCAACCCTAGGAGGAGGGTTTAGTGTAATAGCATTTTTAATTCATGAAAAGAGGAATGGTGCATAGAAGTTCTATAGTCTTCCTAAGGCACTGAACAGAAGCTTTCACTGAGTGCAAGAAAATCAGTGGGCAGGCGATTGCAACAGGTACACCCTTTTATTCCCTTACCACGGGGCTCAGCTTCCCTGCTCCTTGTCATTTGACCAGTCTGCTTTTGTTTCCAAAAACATAACATTGCCTCTGTTGTTTACTCAGACTGTGTCGCAGCAGAAGAGTGCCATCTCTGTCACTTGCTTGAATGTAGTCAAATAGTAGGTAAGCTCCAGGAAAAAGAGTAAGTTTTGCCAAGGTCTCTGAAGAAGGAATCTAGAGAAAGGATTGAGACCTGTGTTCCCATCCCAGCTCTGATGGTAGCCGTGGTGTGGTACCATTGGGCATTCATTTCTGCAATAGTGAAATGATGGCAAAGGTATTTACCCTGCACGGTAGAAATAGCCTTGTGTGCTGTAGGAGGCCTTAATCTCTGTGTGTAAACTAGTGAAAGACCCTTCTATTCCCATATCCTTATGCCTCTGTATTTTAGGTTTTTGTATTTAAATCTGAGAAGATCCCTCTACTTGCAACTTCCCTTGGACAGGTGGACGGTGAGGGAATAGAAGGACAGAGACATTCTTAAAAACAGTACTTATTAAATATTTGGAATAAGAACCTATTTTGTGTTGCTAGATAAGTTATACCACTTTGTAGTTACTTAGAGATTCAGTGGCTAATGCTACAGGCAATCACAGTTTCATTGCTTATGGTGCCTGCCTTGCACTGAAGAGTATAATGTGGTTTCTAGGCTAACCGTTTTGATGTGTAGATGAGAGCAGGTTACAAGTGTCTCCCACTGAGCTGTTCCCACTGCTGGCAATAGGAGTTTTAGAAATCCACATCGTGGTCAGTTACAAAACATTTACTGCAACACAGCAGAAAAAGTAAAGAGCTTGATGTTGCCCTAAAGCAATCCTGTTTCACCTTGTGTTTTTTTTCCTCTGACAGGTGAAGAGTCTACCTTTTGCTCATCTGGCTTTCTACAGGAAAAACAACGTGAGTTGAAGTTCTTCTCATTTTGCTTTGTACTGAGGCTGTTCAACAACTGGAAATAAGAATAGAATAGAAATGTTGAACAGCACAAGTCTGGTGTTTGATTGAGAAGGGAAATGGCTGTGGACAGATGAGGATCCTTTTGAGTTTTGTTCTAAATGTGTTTATTTTCAATGTGAATTATGGAAATGTACCAAGCAAGTGCCTGTAGCATCATTTGATGCGTTAGTGCCTTCTAGCATTGGCTAGAGTGGCAGAGGTGAAGCACTGCAGGGTGAAGCTGCCAGTTTACATGATTCACACATAGAGGACAGTACAACAGGGCTCAATTTGGAGCTTAGAAGCCTTCAGTGCTTTGTGCTCTGGACTTCTTTTCCGATTTCTGCTTAAAGGTGTGCAAGAGGTGACGGTATTAAAATTTTCTGACTGCTGTAGGAATGAAAAGTAGTGCCATGCCTGGCATTTCCAGGGTTCCTTTGCTGCTGTGCCACACTTTGAGGAGTGTATTCATGTGTTACTCTGCTATTGTTCTTTCTGTGCTTTTACATGGCTTGTTGAAGAGCAAGTCGACTTCATAAAAATGAGTGGTGCAATGAGGGTATTTTATCACAGTTCTTGCTGGCAGTGATTGTCAGTTGCTGCCATGGAGTTCAGAGTGAAAGGTCTGTTTGCTATTCCTGCAACAATGTCATAAGCACACGTTGTCACTCTGTGCCAACCCCTCTGCTGTGGAAATCATGCTGTGCTCAGATCAGCTGGCCCCATCTGAGCACTGGAGCTGAGGATCACTTGAAGTCTAGATCCTTGGCTAAACCCTATGTGTTGCTTCTACTACAGTGCTCCATAGTTCTGGTAGCGTGTGTATATAAGACTCATTCAGTGAGAAAACAGTGTGGAAGTTAACACAGACACTATCTCATGGTGTAGCTTCAAGAACAAAACTGGGATCAGTCACGCGTGCCATTATTTTTCTCTAAACAGTGCAGTTTGCAAAACTACGTCTGCAGTGTATTGCAATATTCTTTATCATTTGTTAATAGAAAGCATATGTTACAGCCTTCATGTGAACATATTTCTCATGATGGGTTTGTCATTATAAACAGCTAGTAATAGCTTAGCAGATGGCAAGAAACAGCATAATTTCTCATGGGAATGCAATAATGGAAATAACAGTTTTCTTTGGGGACTATCACTACCGTATGGTTTGTACCTAAAACAAGTTCTCTTGTTCTTACTCTAAATTACTCCCTAATTAATATGGCAAAATATTGGGGAAATGAGGAGAAAAAGACATAAAAGAGAACCTGCCTTCATTCTTAGTACAGGTTTGAACTGTACCTTGTTCTCAGAAGTTTAACAATGATCATGCAAATTCTTTTCTCCTAGATTTAGGATATTTATTTACTTTTTTTCTTTTTTTTTTTGTCATGGCTTGCACTTTTGCATTTCATGGCTGGTTTAGGGTATTGAATCACTGTCTGAACTTTTCCTTTCACCTGACTCTCATGCTGATGGCTGATCTTGAAATCTGATGTATTGCATATAAAGAGAGTGTTTGGGCAGTGAGTTATTTCAGGCACACAACTTGCGTGAAGTCTCTGTAGGTCACTAATGAGTATGTGCGACATAAATTATATATACCAATGCCAGTGGGAATTAGAGTCCAAATTAATCCTTGCCAGCAATGCTGTCTCATTTGTATCTGCAGTAGCAGTATACGTTTCTGTCTCCGGAAACACTTGGTAGGTCCCTCCCCTAGTTATTAATCCGGTGGCTCAGATAGTAGCCAGTGTTCCTGGATATTGGCTGCTAGAATGAAAAGCAGTATAATTTCTGTATCATGGTTGCATTTAATTTAAGACTGTGAGCTGTCTTCCTTATATTTCTGCATCTGTTTTTACTTATCTCATTCACTTTGGTTTGGTACCTCAACCACTTAATGACTTAGAGTAGTTCTCAATCAGCTGAGACATGCTCTGCTGGCTGGCCTTATGAAAAATGCTTAATAGTTCTTGCTGATTTTTTTATAATACACCCATATGTTTTGAATGGTATCAACTGATAATCTCCCAAAAGACTAAACTTTTTAATTTCGTACTGTTGACATAGTTGTTTAATAATGAGGTCACCACTTCCATGTGATAGTTGAGCGCCTACTATGATCTCAGCTAAACCAAACTATTCAAAATAGTTATATTTGGCCACCTATTTTAATTAAGTTTAACCAGGTATTCCAGGTTGGCTATGTTAGCCCCAGATTACAGGATGCATCTCCAGTGTGCCATTTTGTCTCAGACTTTCATCCAGACAGGATTTTCTACTTTCAGATAGGGTTGAGAGTGTTCACTCTTTCTACAGGGCTTCAGCCTCTCATTCTCTGCCCCCAAAGAGGATGGGGGACTTGTATTTCCTTCATTTGACTTGTTGTAGTTGGAATATAATAGATACTGCCATGGAAGACAGTGTCGAAAGCTTTGCTGAAGTCGAAATATACCACATCCGCTGCCCTCCCCTCATCTATCCATCTAGTTGTGCTATCATAAAAGGCTATCAGATTAGTCAGGCGTGACTTCCCCTTGTTGAGTCCGTGCTGACTACTCGTGATAAGTCTCCTTTCCTCAACATACTCAGCCGAGAACAAGCTGTTCCATCAGCTTTCCAGGGATGGAGGTGAGAGGCTGACCGGCCTATAGTTACCCGGGTCCTCCTTCTTGCCCTTTTTGAAGATTGGAATGACATTGGCCTTCCTCCAGTCCTCAGGCACCTCTCCTGTTCTCCAGGACCTTTCGAAGATTATGGTGAGTGGCCTAACAATGACCTCTGCCTTCTCCCTCAGCACTCGCAGGTACATCCCATCAGGGCCCATGGACTTGTGGCCATTCAATTTGCTTAACCGATCTCTTACCCAATCCTCACCAACAGAGGCAAAATCATCCTTCCTCCAGACTTCCTCTGTGGTCTTAAAGGTCTGGGACTCCTGGGAGCAGGACTTAGCAGTAAAGACTGAAGCAAAGGCAGCATTCAGTAGCTCCACCTTTTCTGTATCCTCAGTCACCAGGGCACCCACTTCATTCAGCAGTGGGCCCACGTTTCCTCTGGACTTCCTTTTGCCTCCAATACACTTTAAAAAAGCCTTTCTTGTTGTCCTTGACCTCTCTTGCCAGGTTTAATTCTAAGGAGGCCTTAGCTTTCCTTATCACATCCCTGCACCCTCTGCCAACCTCCTTGTATTCTTCCCAAGGGGTCAGCCCCTTCTTCCATGTTCTGTAGACCTCCTTCTTCCATTTAAGTTTATTCATTAGCTCACTGCTCAACCATACAGGTCTCCTAGCTCTCTTGCTTGGTTTCTTACTCTTTGGGATGCTCTGATCTTGAGCCTGGAGGAAATGGTGCTTTAATATTAGCCAAGCTTGCTTGGGCCCCCTTACCATCTAGAGTCCTGTCCCACAGGACTTTTCTAAGCAGTTCCATGAAGAGGACAAAGTTAGGCCTTCTAAAGTCCAGGGTAGTGATCCTCCTTGTGGTCCTGTGCCTACTGCATGTGATTGTAAACTCTGTTTCCGTGGCACTGGTTCTGTTGTGAGCTTTGGTGTTAAAAAAACTGACACTTTTTTATATGATGACCTTCAGATAAAAGTGAGTCTTCTTGGACAGGCTTTGGGAAACAACACTTTTAATTAAAAGCAGCTTTAAATCAGAGACTTTCAGAAAGCAATTGCATTTGGTGGAATTTCAGGGTTTATGGATGTGTGTTGTTGCTGTTGGGTTTGTTTTTTGGTGTTTTGGGTTTTGTTGTATTATTTTGTTTTATACAAGTATTAAATGACTATTCCTTTAGATCCTTGCCTTCCAGAAAGGCAGGAACAATTATCTTGCTTTTAAATATGAAAAAACATAGCCACAGAGGTTAAATAAAATTTTAGTGATTGTAAGGAATGATAGTGGTAGAATCTGCTGTAGAATTAGATCTCAGTCCTACTGCAGAAGAGTAGAGAGTGTTCAAAATGTGTTTTGCACTAAATTCAGTGCTTATAGAACAGCCTGGCCAGACCCTGCCTGATCAGTGTTCTCGGTGAGGTGGAAATGACAGTCTGCTCCCTAGGGTCGGGCAGACTGCCTGTAACCATACCTTACATGGAGTGGAACCACAAACAGGGTGTGAACTCAGAATGCCAAAAAAAAAAAAGATAAATAAAGTAAACTGAGTCATCTGTAGCATTATATGATGCATTTATTTTCTTCTGACTTGCTGGAAGAAACAGAGGAAAATGTGTTCAAATCTAGAAAGCTGACAATGAACTGCTTTAGTAGTATTACTTAGTACAGGCCTCTCTCATTAACTCCTGAAATTTGTATCTGTCATGAAGGCAGGAAGGCCTCCCACTTTTTCTCAGAACAGCTAACCCTTTTGAAATGAGTAGCGTTTTAAGGCTGCAACGCTGCAGTCGGTTAAGTTTTAAATCTCAGTGAATGACGTTGATGTTCAGGAGGGTGTTAAAGCCCTTTGCGGGCTCTGATTGCAGAATCCTGTAAACTGAAGTGTAAGTAAGTTGGATTGAATGTGTTTTTTTGCAAAGCTTTGCTCATCTCCACTGATATAGATGTCTCATGAGTGCTGTAAGAGGCAAGGGTATGGAACATTCCTCTAATTTGTAAGGAAGAGATGTATAAATGTGACAACGAAGCTGACAACAGTGCTAATCAAATTTCACCCTACAGCTGTTTCCTAGGTAACTGACACATGCAACTGTAGAAAAAAAGTGCTTTGGGAAGAGACCAGAGAGATCCTGTAGCAATTCTCTTCAATGACTGACGAAACACAATGGAAAAAAAAAAAATGTGGCTAGTGCTATATCATCTTCTTTGTCCTCAAGGACAGAGAAGATTTGTTCAGAGGGCAAACATTTTCATAGCCAGCTGTACAAGTTGTATAGAATAGAATCCTTTCGGTTAGAAGGGACCTACAATGATCATGTAGTCCAGCTGCTTGACCACTACAGGACTGACCAAAAGTTAAAGCATATTATTAAGGGCACTGTCCAGATGGCTCTTAAACACTGACAGGCACGGGGCATTGACCACCTCTCTAGGGAGCTTATTCCAGTGATTGATCATTGTCTCTGCAAAGAAATGCTTCCCAGACTTTGCTTCCCAAGGCCAGACAGTAGACTGTCTTATGGTTGTAAAGCTGATATTATCAATGTTCCATCACTTACAGCAGGTTGCTGTCCAGCCAGTCCACCTGAGTAGTAGTCAGAAGTGGGTCGTTGGGTTTGTTTGGTCATGCTCCACAGTTAATGCAGAGACTTTCATTGTTGTGCTTGTAACAAAGGATATTGTACACATGATCCTGTTATGAAAAGGTATTAGAAACGCACTGTTTCCCTGCAATGTCCCTTCATTTTTGGCAGGTTACAAGGGTTTTTTTACAACTGTCTTTTGCTCTATGGTCTGTTGCATCCTGGTAATGGAGCACTGCAGGTACTTCTGGGAGTTTCCCAGGTAGTCACAGAGGTTTGTGGAAGAGCTGGATCCTGAAGGTCTTTGCAGAACTTTAAAGGCTTAATTCACTTGCGTATTTTTAGATGTTTACTGCCATTTAAGATATACTCGAGTAAGATACGTGTATGGGACGAGCAGAGATGCAGAAACTCAGGTGACATCTTCTACTGCTGCTCCAGAAAGGCACAAATGACCAACAGCAGCTGTACTGGTACTGCACATCTCTGTATAGAACCTGAATCCTGTTCTAAATGTTGCTGTTAAGAATTCAAGTGCCTCTAATACGTAGGGCAGCAAAAAAATCTTGTCTGTTTTTCTGTTTGTCCACAGGATTTCCTGTGAACGGATCTTTCTGTCTTGAAACTAGCAATGTGCCTTTACCTCCATAGATGTCGGCAAAAGATGAAGCAGCCAAGTATTTATAGGATCAATTATGTGTCTTTTCCTTTCAGGTGAATTATACAGAGCCTCTTTAAGAAAACAAAGGTTCCCGGCACAAGGCAGTGTTGAAATACACGAGGACAATGAGGTGAGATTATTTCCCCAGACAAGCTGTGCTATTTTCAAGGAGTAGGTGTGTGGAAATATTCTCATACTGTGGAATTATAAACCTGTTTGGTGGCTTAGTGTGTATTTTCCTTGTTCAATAGGTGCATATGGCGTCATTAAACATCATCACAAGCTTCTTAGACATTGCATAATTAACTTAAGTGAAAATATAACCCAGTTCTCTGAAGAGAAATTTTTATGTCTCCTTAGTACTTCAGTGAAAATGCATATTTTGTGGAACAGATTCAGCAGCAGTCATTGACAATAAAAGAATTGCTTTTTTTAGAAGCGGAAAAGAATCTAAACAAGTTGTGTTCTTTCCAGTTAACTGATTAAGGTCCTCTGCCCATACATACAACAGGCAGCAGAAATGACTGTTTTGCATTTAAAAAAAATTTTAATCCTACAGCCCCATGAAAATGATGACAATCTTTGATTGACTTCAGGTGTCCTTTTCATCAGCCCTTGAGCCCCTTGTCTCAGTCATCGCTGAACTACTGCTGAGGAGCAAATGAATTTCATTCCCTTTGAATCCTCCTGTGAAGGATGCCAGTTAAATGCAGCTGAAAGACTTTTTGTAACAGTGACTTTAGCAATGCTGACCCACCTGAATTTTTCCCTCTGTTTTGAAGCTGTTCCACCAACCTAGCAGCAGTGACACGTATTTACAAGCTGACATTGGCTGTGGAAGGAGCTACTTTTAGCTTTTAAAGGGAATTAAGTTTTTTTTTGTCAGTCTGGAAATTCACTCATTAATTTTTTTAAGGGAATTAAATTTCTTTTCTGAATAATGCTACAGACAGGGGTGTGTGTATGTAGGAAAAAGAAAAAAAAATCACTGCTAACTGCTTGTGAACATTGACACTGAGTATACCAACACTGTCCATAAAAATGCTTCTTCCTTTCTTATTTCTTGTTTTTCTCACAGGAAGGAGTTCAACATCAGAACTGCAAAACTCATGTGCTAATTTTGATCCTTCATGGGGGGAACATCTTAGACACTGGAGATGGGGACAACAGCAGCAAGCTGGCAGACATCAACACCTTCAGTTCTGTGTTTGAGAATGTGACCCGTGCGCATTTCCCTGCCGCTTTGGGCCACATCTTAATCAGACTCGTTCCCTGCCCAGCAATCTGTTCAGCAGCTTTCTCTCTTGTTTCCAAGTAAGTTGATTTGTGTTTTCTAATGTCTGGCTTTGCAGTATGGTTTTGAATGGCTTTCTGTGACCTGTCTTTTTCATAGTGAAGTGTTGTGAATCCTTCTATCTGGACAGACGAAGAAAACTGTGATAACCATCAACATTTCTTCCTCCTCTGTAAATCTAACCCCCAAAAAATCAATAATCAACTTCTGTCTTACTTTAAAATTGAACCATAGCTAGATCTACCTGCAGATACGCTAACTGAAGTTCTAACAAATTGAACTTTCCACTGGATGTATCCACTTTAGTAGCTACTTTTTCTCACCTACTTTTTCAGTCTGGAAATTCACTCATTAAATGAGAGAACCTTTTCAGGTAACATATCTTTCCTTAGTGATATTTTCCTTGATATAAATATTTATAAGTGCCCTGACAGAGAAAGGAGAAAGTAACATATGCTTTTGGGCCTGCTTCAGCTCTCCTGCAAATGGAAACCAGGAATAACTAGTGAACTCTGTAGTGATGGGGAGGAGAGAATCAAATTTACTTGATTTCTTCTTTTCTAAGCAAAGAGGAACTTCTCTTGGGTTTGTTTGAGGCTTTCCCTAAGTGATGCTTGCTTTTTTGGTGTAGTTATAGTGCCCAGGTTACATTTGAATCTCATGTAGAGCAAAATATCCTGCAGAACAGTTGAGGAGGTCAACAACCGCGCTTTGGACCATTAGGCTTGAGAATGATGATGTCTGCTGTCCAGATGACTGAGTTAGAGGGGTGAGATGGGAAATACATTAAAGTTCTGAAATGCTATCTGGACTTTAAGCTGTGACAGGCATATAGGAAGATGAGGTGGCAGGGTGCAGACCAGACTGATAGAAGGTGTGCCTGACTGTTTGCATCAAGAGGGAATACACTGAAACAACCAGGAAAGGAGAAGTATATGTCCAAGTTGCTGCCCTGTAAAGCAAGAGGACTGATAGTAGAAGAGAAAGTGAAGCATCAAAGACTTCTTGGGAGATCATCCTTGCCCATTTGCGCCATTGATTAACGCAGGGCTCAGTAGTGTCACGTAGGTATCCCATACTGCAGTGCCTGCAGGTGTCAACTATCTGCAAGAAGAGCTGGTAGAGTGGAAGGAAGAATGTGTGTTGGCAGCCCAGATGAACAGCACTCCCACACTCTGTTGTTTGGATTCCCTCTTGTTGCAGTGTGCAGTATTCAGCCAGACAGAAAACAGCCAGGCTGGATGTTTGAATGTCCTGTAGAATCATTCCCAGCACTGACATAAGATTGATATTGCCTTGGTGTGTTCTTGCGTGGAGCTGCTTGTGATGGGCCCATTTGGGACTGACAAAAGTAGAGGTGATACCCTGCTCTCACATTTCTGCAGCTTCATGACAGCAGTTTTCACAGCCAGAACTCCAGGATGCAGTTGTGGAACATAAACTTGTGGTAAACATTCCATTTAGCAAACTGTGAGGGAGGAAGCATGTTTCCAATTACTGTAATGTTTCATCAAGGGTGAACCAGATGACTGACTAAGCAGCAGCACAAGATTTCTTGTTTGGTTTTAGTGTATCCTCTGTTTTCTGAATGTGCAGGCATAGTGCAAGCCAAGATAGTACAAAACTCTGTTTACCTTGGCATAGATTTCGAATTTACGCTCTGTCTGTGTGTGAGTGACTGTTTTCGGAGGGATTCCACTGAGTGCACCTATGCAGTTCTCACTACCTTGCAAATATTGGCTTAAAGGAAAGGATCTTTCAGGGCAAAATCACTCCATGTAGTAGATGTTTCAGATTGCTTAATCTGATCTACTCCCATGTACTTCCATCCCTTTTGGTTTCCTGTGTCTCTCATATAAATCAGAAAGACATTGTTTATGCAACCTGTGTAAATTTATAATGTGTGGCTGATCCCCATCTGCTGCTAAGGACAGGTAAGAGTTAAAACTAAGGCACATTCTTGTTCCAGGTAGATGACTTGAGAGCCATCTTGTCCCTTTTTGGGAAGAAAAATATCCCAGAGTGGGTTAACTGTTACGTTTTTTTATAGCATATGATTTGATAAGCATACATTGAGTCACACCTCTGACTGGAGCTCCTAAATTGCAGTATTAGCCAAACTGGTGAATAGTAATTGCAAACTGGGGAGGGGAGGGAGGTGGGGGGGAGTTGAAAGAAGTAGAAAAGGCCGAAACAAAAGTTACATTTAGGAAGCGAATACTTGACTAGGAAAGTAAGTATATGATTAATCAAAGGAGATTAAAGTGTTTTGTTGGATGAGTTTTGGAATGCTTAGCCCTTTGCATGCTTCTTGCACAGTGGTGGGTCATGCAGCATATGCTCTTGGTGTTGCATTTTCCTGATCAATTTTTAAAAATACTTTTGTAATTTAATTAGTGTGTGGAGAAGTCCAGTCATTATGATTTGAGTATTTTCTATTCCTTGTTTTTCTTTTATCCTGAAAGTGGAGGAGGTAAATGCATATTCTGGCATTGAGAAACACCAATAGCAGGTCCCTGGGACTGTCAGGATGGCATGCAGATAGCCAAACCACAAATGTCAAAAAACTGTTGTGTGACAGTTATTGAAACAAGTGTTAACGTATGGGTGATTTTCCCCTTGTTTTCTCCTCTCACCTCTGCCATGGTTAAGGAGTTCTGACCTGAGAAAAGTTTGAGGTGGGACTAGTGTGTAGTCTTGATCTGCATTTAGCCAGATGCTTTCTGCATTCAGAATAAGCTTTTGTTTCCTTTTTCATCCTTTCATCTCACCTCCCCCTCTATGTTGAATAACCCCTCACCTCCCATCCCCATGGTGAGGTCTCAGTTGTCACTGCTGGCAGATGCCACTGTGACATCAATCATTTCACCCCTTGGAGCCAGGTGTACTCTTGCCCACCACCGACGACCAGTTCTGTCTTGCAACCTTGTCATTTGTTGTGTTTTATCAGGGAGGTGTTAGATTCTAATCCAGTTGACTTTATCTGTCTGACTTTTACACTTAGTGATTTCAGCTGCTTTCTTGTGATTTTGCTCTCCATCTCCAGCCTTCATGCAAGTATGATGGTTCCAAGCTGGTGCTTTGAAGGGACCTCCTGCAGTGTCCTGCCAGTGCATGGAGATAACAAGACTTGTGCTCCTCTCAGCTGCAGTGCTGATACTTCACCTGTCTCAGCTTCAGCCCTAATAGTTAGCATGTGCCCTGCGATGTCCCCCTCGACTTTTCCATACACTCTCCCAGTGGTCTGGATCTTTCTTACCTTTGTGTTGCATCTATGATAACAACAGAGGTCTCTGTCTGCAACCTTTGCACTAAAATAAATAGGAATTTAAAAACCCAAACCCTAATTTCTAAACCCATTAACTGTGATTAATTTTCTAGACGTAATTGCTCAATTTCAGTTTGATCTTTATTTCTTTAGCCACCAAAAAAAAATTTTAGCTATTTATTTTCCCATTAACTCTGTTATTTTGTGTGAATGTTGTCTGCATTTTACTTCTGTTATGAAAACATAGGCAGATATTTTTTTCCATTTCAAACATTCACTTCATATTTTTTTTCCTCCTGTGTTTTTCCCTTTCTGAGGTGTTATCTGCCAATTATTATAGTTAATGAAGCCTTTTTATGCAGGTTTTTAAGACTCGTTTTTCATTTTTACGAGTTAGCATTTGTATCTGTTTGTCTGCTGTGCATTTAGGTGATCTAATCAGCTGGCAAAATGAAGCTGTGTTAATTGGTAAATGGACACAGCCTGGCAGACCAGCTGAGCTCCAGGACATAGGAACTGTTACACTACTTTGGGTGAAAAATACCAAATCCATTTGTGATGGTTGCATCCCTTTCTGAAATGTAGTAGGTTGTTATTTAAAAAAAAAAAAAAGCAGCTGAAACAGAAGAATCTCTTTGCTGTTCCAAATGATGTCTACTTGTACGTGGAAAAATTGCACCATGTTTAACTATAGAAATGCTTTTTTAGTGTGATCTCATTCACATAAAGCAGTAACTCCGTGGTTTTTTAAGAAGCTGAATTCTGTGAGAAAATGATCCCTCCTGTATTCTCTCTCTGTGAGCTGCAGTAGCCCACCCCATTTCTGTTAGTAAGTAATGGTTCATCCTCTAATGCTGTGTGCTGCCTCTTGCGTTTTTCCTGATGATAGCATGTCCTTCTCTAGCCTAAATCCCTACAGCTATGATGAGAGCTGTCTCAGCAGCAGTGAAGACCACATCCCCCTGGCTGCCTTGCCCTTGCTGGCTGTTTCATCCCCTCAGTACCAGGATGCAGTTGCCATGGTGATCAGTAAAGCTAATCAAGTTTACAATGAATTTCTCAGATCTACTGATGGGGCTGGTTTTAATGGACAGGTAGGACTATTTTCTCTTACATTAAAGTAAAATGTCTTTGGAGCAGGGCTGTTTCTTTTCAAGACATTGCGTTGAGGAATTTGAGTTACGAGTGTGGGACAATACTGCAAGTATGATGAATGAAGGTGAGCATGGGATTACCTATGCAAAATGCTTTCTCAGTGCCCAGCACAAGAAAGACACTTCTGGAATCCTGTGCAATATCTGATGTGTTGGTAGAAGATACTGTACCTTCTTCCATGAGCATTTTGATCCCTAAGCTCTTACTAAGTATTGCTATGAACTCTGGTAATACATAAGAGCCTTAGCTGTGTGGTAAGTGTGATATGCTAAGCAGTGAACAAGCACACCAGGCCAAGACAAATGATATTCTATATATGTTATTGAGTTCCTCACACATCTGCTATAGCTGATAGAAAATATGGGACATCTCTGACTAAGGAATCCAATGTTTAACTCTTGCCATTTCTTTTTTGCCTCCATTACAGTAGTAAGAAAACAGTTGACAGTAGCGAAACTTAGAAGACAAATACTCAGTTCCCAGCAATTTTGCAGATTCCCTTTGAAATTTTAGAAAAATTGTGTAATTTTTCTGCTGTGACCCACTCCCCAGGGAAGTCACATGCAGACTTCTGGCTGATGTGTCACAGTTACTGTTTTTGCTTCTCCATCAGCCTGACTCCCACCCTGTGTGTATCTTTCCTTTAATGTTTTGGTCTCTTCTGTCCCTTTATATTGCAAATTCATTAGATCAGAGGTTGCCTTTTTGGTTTTGTATGGTGTTTGGAACAATTCAACTCTGTTACCAAGGCCAATAATAATGAGAATTAGAAATGGAACAGTAAATTGAAGGAAATACTATTAATCCCCAACAAATCATGCTATTAATTTTATTACAGTTACCTGTATCATTTAATTTTCAGTTCTTTGTGGACTTCATTGGATGGCATAGGAATTTGACAGTCAGAGAGTAAATCAGCACACTGTTTAATTGTATACAACTTTAGAACCAGACTTGTCTTGGGATAGGTGTTACCTTAATGTATTTTGATCTTTTAAGATGTTTTTATCCCCTAGAAATACAGGTTTTTCCCTACCTGAATCTTGAACCACTGGCTTTTTCTAACGTACTTCACTTTGAAGCAATGATACACAGCATCCTGTTATCCAAAACTTGTAGTTTAGTGTTGTAGCCAAGCTGAATTAAGGCTAGAAGCAAGTTAAGGTTTGTAAGGAGAGTTAATGGGGGTTATTATCAAGGAGAAAGGTAATACAGCTATTACTCATCCTCAGACACAAGCATGGGGACAAGGCGAAAGAATTATCTCCTGTGGGACAGGGAGGAGTTCAGTGGAATTGGCTTGTGTGTCACATTCTAGTGGAATTTTATAATTTCTGAAATGGTTGAATTCCCAATTTTAGTACTCTATGTATTTTAGTTCCCAGGTCCATACTTTGAAGGTAACTTCTATCTTTACGTTAAACGTGAAGCAAGAGTGAATCTCTCTCCTTAATACCTAATTTAAAAGTTCCATTCCCTTGTCCTGACAGGGGACAGTACCATTCTGTTTTTAATCTGTTGAGATCCTCTTCCCTGTATGACTGAAGGAAATGTTAAGTGTCTTGAAATGTTTGTGAGACTGATCATGTAGCAATCTCGACTTTATGAGCTGAAATCTGGCTGCAAGCACCTGGAAGAATTCTAGCCTATTTGGAAGAACTCCCAGCTGGTCAAAATAGTGCCTAGGACAGATATTCTTGGCATGCAGTATATGTCTGCAGGTAAAAGGAAGTGGGAGAAAATGGCTGCACATACTCTGCTGCAGTAGGAACGAAGATGTAAAAAAGTAAGACAGCTACTCCTCTGCATTGCTGTAATGCTTTTTGTTTCTTTTAAAACACTTACTGCATCTCAAAAAAAAATCTTTTTATTTCCTCAGGTGTGTCTCATTGGTGACTGCATTGGAGGAATTTTGGGCTTTGATGCCATCTGCTATAATTCTAATACAGCTGATGAGAGTCGGAACAGTAGCAGAAGAGGAAGCATCAGCAGCATCCAGGTGAAGAGAAAGAATCCACACAGCTGAAACCCTATATATTCATTCCGTGGAGGAAATCAACTTCTTATAAATCAGAGAAAATTGAAAGATTTGATAAATTGCCATAATAGCTCAGTTTTTTGCTCATATATCAAAAAATTGGTATCTGAAAATTAAGTCTGCAGTTTCAGTTTTATGATAGACAGAAATCACTAGTGAAGGCTTTATCGGCAAATCTTTAAAGTAGGGTTACCAAGGGCCCTTTATTATACCTGTAACTGTAAGTGCAAATGTGTCCTCTCTCACTAATCTGTTAGGCTTCTGTTTTTGTCAAAATCTTTTATGTTTCGTTTTATGGTTATATTTTTATGTGTGTATATTCCTTATATTATCATATATATGCTGTTATATATATATGTTACATTATTTATATTCCTTTTTTGTGTATTTGTTCACATAGGGTGTAGAATTCCTTATACCACTGTCTGGTGGTAGTCTAGCATTAAAATGTGCTCATGAATAAGTTTTAGTGACTGATGAAAGAACACCTCCTTCCTGATAAGAAATGCAAGTCACCTGAGGATTTGAATGGACCACTAAGCATAACAGTGTCTGTCTGAGTGCTGTATTTGGAGAGGAGGGAAGATTAATTTTGTGAGCCAGGAAGGATTTTATGGTAGTAAATCAAAAAATTTTTTAAGTAATGCTACCATGTAAGGTTTATTACTGTGTTTAACACTTAAGAAATTGAAATTCAGTTAATCTTGTGCACTTCAGACTCAAACTCAAGTGGATACGGTGCAGGGCGGGGAGGATATTAGAGATGACATTGAGTAAGGTGCCTATGTGCTATTCTTCAATGGCATTGTGACCTGGCCAAATTGTTTCATGTCTTGACTCGTCAGTTACTTTTCTCCTCAAAACTGGGTTCAGTGACGCCTGAACCTGCTTGTTTCAGTTTAGAGCTACATGTGATGGGAGTGCTCTCAAGCAAAGAGACATTGTCTGAGTGTTTCCAGGAAGGAGAATTACTCACCATTGATAACATGGCTCTGGATTCTCAGCAGCCAGTCTTTGATACTACCAGCACTGAGGACAAAGGTGAATTGTTGCCAGCTTTCAGGGGTTAAGATATTAGGTTTCATTACTAAAAAGTCTTCTTATCTAGTTCTGCGGTGACACCAGCTAGTTTTTAAATACTACGGAGAAACGTGCGTGACTGAAAAAAAAAAGCATTTGGTGTTAACGTTATTGTCTACTCTATGCCTTTCCAAAAGCCAGCCTTTTTTTGCAAGCCCGCCGTGAAATCAAGAGACCTAAGCAAAAAGATTTCAGCATGTTGAGTTCATTGTATCTGCTTTCTTTTTTTTTTTTTTAAAAAATGGGTTCCTGTTTTTATCAATCCATTGACAGGAATTCATTTTTAAAAACTAATGGGAGCATACATATCTGATGTGATTTTAACAAAGAAATCCTTAAAATGTCACCAGGGTTTTGATGTGAGACTTGACAACACTAATAATGGTCTTCAGAAGTTACTGATAGTAGGATGTTTAGGAGCTTGACCTACAGCCCATTTGAATCAGTGGATTTGTCAGTGCAGTTCATGGGCTTTGGTTCAATCTCTAAAGATTCCTTCAGCTATATGTATGTGGATTCATCTCCATTTTTGTGTGCCACCAAGAATATTCTTAAACATTAATAAATTTTTTCATAGTAAAAGCACCAAATTGGGTGTTCAGGCAAAGATGGCAGAACTTTTGTAGCATGCAAGTTACAATTTAGAATTATAAATATATTGCATTTTCATAGCACTGTTGCTTGGGACCAAGCTAGAGATTGGAACTCATCATGAAGGCTAAGAGGCAAATAAACACTTTTGCTGAATCAATTTGAGATAATCATGAAACATAAACAGGTAAAGAAATGTTGTTCACATGTTCTTGAGAATTCACCTGTAAAAAGTTACTCAAACTGTCAGGAATACTTCAATTATAAGAATTTTAGCTTTGAAGAGTCCTTGGTGTTCTGGACAGTAGAGTTGCTAATGAAGACTGATGTTAGAGCTTCAGTGTAAGATTGTAAACTGAGGAGCACATCAAGCTTCAGAGAATCATTTACATTAGAAAAGACCTTTGAGATCATTGAGTCCAGCCATTAAACATGGAGCAATCAAAGACTGCCAGAAGAGGCAAACTGAAAGTTGTTGTTTTTCTAAGTCAATTAAAAGGGAAGGGGAAAAAAAGAAGAAAAGAGCAAAGATTTTAGCTGTGTGCTTCCTCAGCTAACTGCAAATACTGAGTCACCGTAAGGCTGAAAAAATGTTACTGGTTACATGAAAAAAATACAGGTATGGCCTGTAGTTAGTTCTGACTTAAACTCAGTGGAAGCACGTATTATAGGTGGAGATTTTATTTTGATTTTACATCACTTTAGCACACAAAACAGTGGGGGCAGTAGCAGGTGCCCTCACCACCTACCTGGCTCTGTGAAATAGTTCTCTGCAGTCCTCAACAGTAACAACTGCAAGAAGTGAGGCTTAATTTTAACATTGTAGATACATTAGTGATATGACGAACAAGGTCATAAATCTTACACAACTTTAATATGGAAGTTGGCATTATATGAATTTTCCTACTACTGTGAAATGCAGAGAGAGTCCTACGTGTGTGGTTTTTTTTTTTTTTTCATTGTACCATCCCAGGAATGTCTGTGAACATGCTGGTCTTAATCTAATCTTCTGGGTGTTATTTGAATGATAATGATAATTGTATCATATCACCCCATGAACCCCAGCACTGCATTGTAAGAGTTAGTAGAATATGAATGAAAAACAGTGATTACGCAATTAGAAGGGGTTTAACTGTATCTGTTCTCCCAGTGTGCCTTGTTGATGTTGAATTTTAAAATATCTTTAAAATAATTTAAAATTCAAATATCTTTGAATTTTTATAAATATAGATATCAGGCATTTTCACACTGTCTTATTTTGTTGATCTGAATAGAAGGAGATTTACACAGAATTGAATTATGCAGTTGTTAGAAAGAGCCAGGTCTTGCATGCCTCGTGCAATGGGGGGATTCAGTCCAATGGAATTTGTTTTAAAAATCAATGTTTGCATTGGCTACTGAAATGGATGCAGGAATAAAAATCTGGAGGTAATAGGGTTATGTCATGGAGGATGCTTCTGCAAACTGCAGAAGGACTGGAGAAAATGAACAATAAATAAATTTATTTCCTATTTTAAGGGGTACCTTAAAGATATGGTACCACTGGTCTCCTCTTGCATTCCGCAGAAGTTCACATTCTTAACAAATCAGGTCCCGCATCCATGGAACATGATGAGCAAGACCATTAATGTTGTAATGGGCATTTTGTGCACTCAGGTAAGACCCCTTCTGATTACTTTATGATATTTATAGTTTTCTAAGAATGATGAAGTCATGAGAGATAAAGCTTCTGTGATACTCCTCCTCCTCCCTCCCCTAAAATTCCTGATTCTTCTTCCAGCTTTCAGGCTATACTCCTTACAGAGAATTTAGTCTTCATCTCTTGCCTTGTCTTCTTCTGCAGAGAGAAGGTCTGACCCATTTCACCCTTTTTTGGATAAAGTGAAGTCAAATGTATAAATGCAACCATTCCGTATAAGCTCTGTTGTATTTTGGTCACTGTCTAAATCTTGCTTTTGCTCTGTTCATTCTCTAAAGGATAATCCCCTCTTAGCAGAGGACTCCAGTCTGGGTGGCAGCAAACGCCTGAGCAAAAGCAATATTGACATCTCGGGAATCATGGAGGATGAGAAGCCAAGGCAGCTGTTGCCTCGGAAACAGAGTGACTCATCCACCTATGACTGTGATACTATAACCCAACATCAAGCGTTCTTGTCTAGGTAACTAATGTTTGATGACTGAGTGAAAGAATCGGGCTGGCCATTGAACGGAGCCTGTCAGCACTGTAGCAACAGAATAATTTTTACTATTTGTGGTGTGTTTCTGGAAGTCTGCTTAAAGTCCCTGTGTACTCCTCAAAGGAAACTATAGATATAGTGGATCTAGTATGAACTTACTCAGAAATTGAGAGTATTTTTTAAAATCTTTATTCAGTTATGAAAGTTTTGGAATGTGCAAAACTGAATGCAAGTAGTTCAGTTTCTTCAGTGCAGCCCACACAAATCAAGATAGGTGAATATTTTACCATTCTAAATTTCTGTTACATTTTTCTTTCTAAACACCTTTCTGACTTCACTTACAGGCTTTCTATTATTCTGTAAAGAATGAGATAATTGCTTTAGATGCTCCCACTGGTCTATGAACTATTCAGATCAGTTTTAATGCAGAAAAAACCACAAACCCAACTGCATAAACATTTGGCTTAAATGAGGAGGAGGTTGGGGAGGAGAGTTAATTAGTTTTCCTGGATCCCAAGAAACCTTTAAAACACAGATTTGATGGGAACGTAAACATTCTGTTTGTCTCATTATTTCTGCCTGTTCTGCTCTTAATTTTTTTTTTTTTTTTTTTTTACTTACCTGAATTCTTTGTCCTTTTTGTCCTCTATCCATCCATCATCTGTACTGCTAAAAGGAAGGCAGGTAGACTTAAATCTTCACAGTCCTTGTGTAACTTACCAATAAGTATTCTGTAGAGTAAGTACAGAAAACTCTTGCTTGTTGAAGGTAGTAAGCTTACTGATAGACGCACTGCAAATCATGATAAGTGGCTGCTATACTGCAATATCTATCTACAGTTTAAGGCATGTTGCTTGGATCTCCATACAGATACTAGAGCTTTCTAAGCATTTGGGGAATGTATTTTTTTCTTTGGATGCTCTCTTCTTGATTGTTGAATCAGTGCATTTTCTTTGCTCAGCATCCACTCAAGTGTTTTGAAAGATGGTGCAGACTTTCCTCCTGTGAATTCCAGTCTCTCAGAAGTAAACCTGGGCCGATTTGAATTTGAAGTGTCTGATTTCTTCCTCTTTGGATCACCGCTTGGTTTGGTGCTGGCCATGAGGAGCACTGTTCTGCCTGGCCTGGATGGTAAGATCTTTCTGGGGTTAGAATATAGATTGATTAATGATCTTTGTAAAGAAAGAAACTCCTATAAAAGGAGATAAGTAAAGTAGCCTAGTCGAAAACTGGGGAGTGACATAAGTTTCTTCCTCTAAAAGATGGGAGTGTTAGTGTAGGTAGGTACTGAGGTGACAAAGGTTGTTTCAGGAGTGTCCTGCTCGCTCATTTACAGTGCTCTGTCTTTTGCTCTGCTGTTAATCATATATACCATGTCGTACAATGTGAAGCTTACACATCACCAAGTATCTGTCCTTGAAAGAGATACCAAAACTATTGTCTGTGCTTGATTCAATGTTGTATCTTGTTCATATCTGGCTTCATGGGTAAATTTGGGCTCTGGGTGTGTTTGGTTGTGAGCCACATTTTTCCTCTCTGGTAACAGAGCCTGCTGATCAGACACATACTGGATTTTTTTTGTTTTATTTCTAAATGCATCTGGATTTTTTCAATTTTTCAGTTAAAGAGCTTACTTTACTTTTCAAAATACAGTGTATTGTATGAGTGTGTACGCATTCTTTGCATTGTATGAGGTTTAGATAGCACAGCATCTTCATAGGAAATACTACATTCATTTATCAGGTGAGGGAGAAAAATCAGTTGCAATAGCGGGAGTCCCAAATTGTGATCTCTTCTCAGTTCCCTTGAATACTGTGCTGCATAGGAAAGCATTTGTGTATTCAAAAGTGTGACAATTACATTTAAAATTAATTGTTGACCATATAAATATGCCCTTTAGAAGTAATACTGGATTCACAGACATGAGAGCTGCCTTCCTGAAACCTTATGTTGTGAAGCAGGCTCACAGGGAAAGCTCTGCAAGTTGGTCATAACCTTTCCTTGTCTGAAATCCAGGCAAAGGATGAATAAGGTAAAGTATGTTCTTACTAGAAGATATGTCCCAGAGCATTTCTTGAGAGGCTATGAGTATTGACATCTTCATGACACAGAGTGCATGCAGGAAGGAGTCCCCATGGGTGTGTTTCATCATCATACTCAGAGTACCTTGAGAAGATTTTTGCTGTCATCAGTAAGAGGTTAATTGGCTTACTAGTTGGAGAAAAAAAAGCATTGTATGTCTGTGCTGTAATCTTTATAGAAAAACCCACTCATATAGGAAAAAAATATAATTTCTGATCTGCTTATGGCAATGCTGTTATTACAAATTAGTATCAATCTTCTAAGTTTAGAATTTGGTGATATCCACATAGTCTATACCAAGAATTGTCCCTGTGTACCATTGATGGCAGCAGGCACCAGAACATGAATTTTTAGAGTCCTTCCAGCAACATGGAAGGCACTTGAGAAAACCTTTAAGAATGTAGTATTTTTTGACATACCTCTGAGTGACACTCTGTGACTCCAGAGAGGAAGATGTAGAGCATCAAGTTTGCTCATTGCAGTTTTGCTTATGTACAAATACCTTGACAGTTGCCCTTGAAAATGAGAAAGAACCTAAGTAGTGTGGTTTTGATTTTATTCGGTGGTTGGTTTGTTTTTTTTTAATTCCATAGCAAGTGTTCTGGTGAGAGATGTCACTTAAGATAGACTTCATTGGATCTAATATACCGTGGCACTTTATATTAAAACTTATTAAAACCCACTAAATTAAGAATATAAACATCTTCCTTCATGGTTTCTAGTTAAGCGTGTGTTTGGCTTGTGCATGGGAACAATGCTGTGCCAAACGTGTCTTCTAAGGAAAAACCTCATCCATGTTACCAGGTTTTTGTTGTCACCACAAGGAAGTAGTAATTCTGTCAAAAGAACATTTAGGGCTTATATAGCACAACAGGTTTGAAAATTATGCCTTGCTTGCATGGAGTCTATGAGGAGCAGACATAATATTCCCAAACATATTTTGTATATACTTCAGTTACTCATTTACTCTTTTAGTTAAAAAGATGACCATTGTAACATGTAATGCTGTACTAAAGGAACCATAGTAGGTTTAATGAGCCTATAATGAATTGATTTGCTCGCACTGGCAAGATTCAGTGTGATTGGTGTGGTGTGGTGACTTCTCACCGCACCAGCCATTTTACGGACCTTAGCAGTCTCATGCAGTTGCCCATCTGAGTATTAAGTTATGCCTCGGTGCTGTGTGTTAAGCCAGAAAAATACCTGACTAGCTGAGTAAGCAATTTTCAGATTTGCATTTATAGTTACGGCCCAAAAATCTCAGGAGCTGCACACCTTCAGCAAGAATCATAAACACCGCTTTGCTGTTATAGTATGACTAACCTCATTTCTGTACATCAGCTTCCGTAAGGTGACTTGAGAAACTGCAGTGCTTTCTGTCACTTACCTGCTCCTGCTGTCACCTGGATTTAAGTCCTCTGGACCATAATAGGCCCATCAAACCATTTTACTGGAAAACATTTGAAGCACTGGGCATCATAGCTGTCATGCTCAGTAATACGTTTACAACTTCTTTTTCCTTCCTTCTATTTGTGTGGCTGCTCTTCATATCTGCTACATGCATGCATTTCAGATGTGGTGTCTCTGTAAGCTCTGTTGCAGTGAATTATTGTTTACATATGAAATAGCAAACAGTTTAGTTAAATTTCTCGTGGCTAGATGTGTGCTAGTCTGGAGTTTGCAGAAGACCGTGTTAACCAAGGTTCTGTATAGACTCTTTGAAAACTGTAAAGAGGTGATACTGAACTCTCTTTTTCATTCTCATTCAAGTATGCCAGGTCCGCCCAGCCTGTAGCCAAGTATACAGTTTCTTTCACTCTGCTGACCCCTCTGCCTGCAGACTTGAACCGTTACTGGAGAAACGATTCCATCTACTGCCTCCATTCAGTGTCCCAAGGTACCAGAGACATCCACTGGGGGATGGAAGATCTCATCAGTTAGGTACAGTGCCTGTTTTCAGAGCTCTCCTTACCTGCTGTTCTCTTAAGCAATCTCTCCTTACACAGCTCAAGAAGATTTGAAATACGAATGTGCGAGCATACTAAAAACAAGTCACCTGTGACAGAATGGCATAGACATATTTAGCTAGTGCAGAATCAAAGAAGATTACCAAGGAAAAAATTGATTCTTAAGTTCTCTGAAAAATACCACTGATGAGTCAGCTGCTTTTGATATGCACTTTGCTGTATATCCTATCTCCCAGCTGAAGTTCTGCCTTTCCTAGGTGTGGGCGGGATGTGTGGGCTGCTTCAAGCAAAATTTTCAGTAATGCTTTTATATAAGTGCACATCTGTTATTACACGCTTCGGAACACCCCAGGAGAAAGGCAGCATTTTGTCTCATTAAATAGAGGTGTTAACCATGGCCCATAGCTTTGTTAGAGTGGTGTGGAATAAATGACAATTCTGTTCCATTTGGGAACATGCCAACCAGTAGATAGCCTTGCTGAAGGTTCTCTTTCCATAATCATTTTACTCATGTCAGGAAGAGGACAAGAGAAGCATCACAGATTCCCATGACTGTGTAGCTCTTCTTAGAGAATGACTTTAAAATGTGTAGGATTGAGAGTGAAGTAAAATAGCCTCCCAACATCAGCTCCTAGTTTGAAAGTATTTGGCCAAATGCACCCAGCTGCAATTGCATTTTGATGGCAGTAGAGTGTGCTTTCTCTGTTCAGGCATGCTGTCTCATGCTGTTGTCCTGACTAAAGGAGTTTCATCCATGGTCATTAGATCGGGTATTATTCAGCAGAATGCTCATTAGCTCTGTATTAAAAATGAATAAATGCAGACACACACAGACACATTTACTGGCTAGTTTCAAAGCCATATGTTCGTCTCATTGTCTTTTTAAAAACTGTTTTCATTTCTGTAACCTGCAGGTGATGCTATCCATAACCACAGCACTCTGTTCCTTGAGAACAGCTCTTTGAACATATGTTTCTCTCAGGAGAGTCCTGGATCTCCAAATGCATCTGACCAACTACAAGGCAAAACTAGAAAGTTGAGTTTGTCCAGCACAAACAGTGAAAACTCAGGGTCAACAGAAAGCTTATCATCAGCATACTTTGCCAACAGTGAGTGAAGCCTGGTGCCACGTGCTGCTTAATGTGACAACAACCCTTCCCTCCACAGCCTTTCTGTGAAGAAGTTTATAATGGAAGGGAAAAATAGCTGCTCGGAAACTTGGGGAGACTGAGAACAGCTTAAGTTACTGCAATTTTAAATAACACAATTTAGCTTCCTCTTTTGTTTGTAATTAAGTAGATAAAGTAATAGAAGTGAAGTTGTGGTTTTATATTAAGGTGCCACTCATAGTCATTAAGGGTTTCATACTAACTGGAGTTTAGAAACCTGTTGCTGTCGTGAAAGAATGTTGATAGATAAGAATTGTTACCCATAATTAAAAGTGCTATAAATCACAGTGAAAACAGCACTTTTGTGTTTGATAGATAACTTTAACAAACTCTAAATGTCAAGATTAAAAAAGCTGATGACTTCATTCTGTTATCTGTCTTACACATAAAGACAGCAAGAGATTTATTAAGAAGATATCTTCTAGAAATGTAATGCTATTTTGTTTGGGTTTTTTGTAGTTACTGCAAAATGGTGGGGAACAAAACGAATAGATTATGCCTTGTATTGTCCAGATGTGCTGACAGCCTTTCCAACTGTGGCCCTGCCACACCTCTTCCATGCCAGCTACTGGGAATCGACAGACGTTGTGGCCTTCATTTTAAGACAGGTCATTCATCTTTTTATATTTTTTTTTTCTCTGCAATGAATAACCTTGTGATTATTAATTGCATCTTTCAAGAGTGATCAGTCTTTTAATCTTCAGTTCAGTTAGATGGCTAACTGTAGTTACATCACATTCAACTGGATGTAGGAGTGACAGATGTGGATTTATTGGAGAAGTGAAGGGGGCAGTGAGCCCACCATTATCACTGCTAACTGGTGTTTTTGCTGCTGACTGTGACTCCTTTTAGCTGGTCTCTGAGTATTAACTCCCTTTGCTTCCTGCTCCCAGTGCTGCTGTCAATTATTTTAGTTCCCTGGAGGTTCACCTGGTAGCTCCTGAAAGTGGAAGCTCAGCAGCTAAGTTCCCTCCAGTCCAGAGCTGCTGCCAAGTCATGGTGTGCAATTGTACAGAACCCCCATCTTTAGGTGGCAATCTGTGAGAGGAGTGTGCAGCAGACAAATCTGTCTGGTGACCATACCGCTTGTGGAGTTTTTGATTGCTGTTTTTAATTGATGAAATTCTAAGAGTCCTTCAACTTTTTTCTGTCCTTTAAGAGGTGCTCTGAATATATCCAATTTCAGTCAAAAAGAATCATTAAGGAATGCAGAATTTGAAAATCTAATGTAAAAACATAAAAGTGTTTATAACTAGCATCACCTTAATCAAGGCAAAGCGAAAGTGGCTGAAGAGTTTTTCCATGAACGAATATAGTCTCCAGTGCTGGAATCTCATTTGATGCCTATCCCAAAGTAGAGGAGAAGTTTCTACTGGAAGTAACAGGATGCAAGTCCCTATTCAGCGGTTCTAGATAGTTGTACATAGATGTTTCTCCTCTCCTTCATGGCTATCTTACAGGTGTTGTCATCTTGTCTTCTCTCTGAGGAGATTTTTTTGCCTTGACTCTGTCAGAACATTATCCCACCTTTCCTTTCAAATGCTTCCCGTGAGCCTAGGTGTCTATTAGCAGCCATTCCCACTTTATTCTACTTCTGTGCATTCATATCAAGTTGCATTGTTTTGTCTTGCCTATCTTTGTATGAGCATTACAGCTTTTAGAATTTAATAAGCCCTTCAAGCATTTGGAATGTGCCAGTAAAGCAATATGTAACCTTATGGTACTACCGAAAGAACTGGTTAGTTCCAACATAGTCCGGATGTTCTGCCCTTGCTGGAGGTTAAGGTTAAGGCTAATGGCTCCTGAATGCCCTATGAGCACATACATTTCCCGCTCATGACCTCCAGTGAATAGAATTTATGCCAGTTTGTTAAGAAACACACTATTCTCTCCGAATTACTATGATTTGTTGCAAGCCATCTGCTTTGCTAGGGCTGAATGCAACAGGATTTCACTCAAGCGACTTCATATGAAACACTTTTCAAAATGATTCTAGGCCACTCTTCCAGAGAGGGCACCCAAGAAGGAAAACTTCAGCACAGAAAACCAACTGTTCAACTTGACTAATTTTCTGTTGGCTTGTGAAAGAGACATACTAAGTTATTTCTTATTGAAAATGAAGTAGCTTCATACTCTCCGTGATCCCAGGGTGCAACCTATAGATTTTGGTAAGACGTGGCTTGTGGTTTCAACTGAAATGGGACATAACCCACAGATTCTGAAATCTGCGGGTTGTGTCTTTCTTGGTAAGTGTCTGATATTTAGGTTGTAAGAATGTTTAGCTTGTATGGTATAATAGGGTCCTGCATGTTCACAAGTTACAGTTCTCTTCAGATGTTACTAGACACAAGCCAAATCCTGAGCCTATCACCTACTGCAGTGGTGAGTAATAGTATCAAAAGGTCATCAGAACCATTCTATCTGGCTGTGTACAGAAGATCAATACAGATGGAGCCAGCAATCTGACCTCTGCCCCATAGAGGACATTGAAAAGTACTTCTGTGGTCTTAAGCTGCTTTACTGACTTTGCAGACCATGAGCAGTCAATGTGACTGTCACTTGATACCATCCTAATGTTTTCATCCTATTTTCTCTGGAAGAACATGCAGGCTCTATTGTGAATGGAAAAGCTACTCAGTAAGTATTTGAGATTAAGTGTTGGTTGACAGAGTGAAAGCGGTTTGTCTATAAAATTAATGTGAATGTATGGCCTGTACCTCTTTCTACTTTTGTTGTGCCTTTGGTTCTGCAGTGTCATTCAACTGGGGCAGCAGTTACTTTCCCTTTCTCTGTGAAGTACCAGTACTCCCTAGGCCACACACTGTTACTAAATTATTAATATAATTTCAGGTGATGAGGTATGAAAATGTAAATTTCAAGGAAAATGACAACCTAAATCCAGCAACACTAAGTCCATCCAATCCACGAGAAAAATGGCTACGCAAAAGGACACATGTCAAATTGAGAGTGAGTATGTATGGCAACTATAAAACTTGAGTATGGCAGCAATTTAAATGAAGTGTAATCTCCCAAAGTGTAAGTTTACATGACTGAATATTACTAAAGATCTGAAAACTGCTAATATAATCAAGAGGCAAACAAATTAACAGTTAGGGAATAGGAACAATTTATTCTTGGTTTATCACTACATGTTGAGAGAAAGTGTATTTCTTTCTTTAAATAACAGAAGGGCTTTAAGTTTCAGTTAAGCAAAGAGGTTGTTCTGTTTTCTTATATGCTAGAGGAATCCGTAACTCCAGAAAAAAAACATTTTCTACATTCTTCAGATGCCAGTTCAGTGAGAAATGTCAATTAAAATTCATGTATCTTTCACATAATCATGTGAATCTATAGCACCACTTAAAGTGAAAGATAATTGGCATTTCCTTAAATATTCTCTCTTATTTGGTAATATTGAGCGCTTTCACTAGAAAGTCTATTCAGGAAGCCACCATTACCGGCAACATGGCTCGAGCTGAAATAGGAATGCAGTTTTGCTAGTACTCTAAGGTGCATTGCGACATACCTCAGACACATTGTCCAGGATTGTGTTTCAATGTCACTGTTCATAATAACGTAATAGACACAGTAGCCTCATTACAAAAGCAAACACTGCCCTTCCCTCCTCCTGCTCTTATTTCAGAATGTGACTGCTAATCACCGAGCTAATGATGTCATTGCAGCGGAAGACGGTCCTCAGGTACTAGTTGGGCGCTTTATGTATGGACCCCTGGACATGGTAGCTTTAACAGGTGAAAAGGTAAAGTCTGAGTAACCAGATTCCTTTTTTTTCCTGAGGCAGCTTTTACCAGAAAGAGTTGATGAATGTAGCACACATCACCAATTTGGCAAAAATACGCTGTAAGTGGACTTTCTGATAGCTGACCTTTTCCTCAGCTCTCATCCTTCTTATACAGTGCTGGACATCTCCTCTAGTTAATGATCAGTATGCTGTGCAGTGATTTCTGAACCTGCCATCCGATTGTACCACCTACTAGAGACAATTAACTTTTTGAGCAAGGAGAACAAAGAACACTGTAGTGGTTGGCAAATCACTAAAAGTAAAATGTATATCCTCCTGTCCAGGAGATAAAGAAATAGGGATTCTAGAGGCTAGGTGGCTGCTGTTTCTCTTATACATGGAAGAGTAAAGATTAGCTTTAGAGTCTAAGTAGTAATGCGACACGATTGGAACTGTCACTCCTGAAGCTGCCTGCAGTAGCAAGCCTTACAGGTAGCAAAGCCAAGCATTAAGTGAACAGGTTTGTTCATGTTCACTGCAACTGTAAGAGGTTGTAGAGAGGCAGGTGCTGGTCTCATCGCACAAGTGGCTAGTGACAGAGCAAGAGGGAATGGCCTCACACTGCAACAGGGGAGGTTTAGACTGGACATTAGGAAAACTTCTTTCACTGGAAGGGTATTGGAACATGCTGCCCAGGGAGGTGGTTAAGTCACCATCCCAGGATGTGTTTAAAAGCCATATAGATGTGGTGCTCGGGGTTATGGCATAGTGGTGGACTTGGTAGAGTAGGGTTAATTGTTGGGCTCAATGATCTTAAAGGTCTTTTCCAACCTAAATGATTTTATGATTCTGTGATTTTTTTTTTTTGGAAATTAACAGAGCAGTGCTGCTGAGCTGAGGGTAAAAGTGAAGTGTAGAGGCTTCATTTAGTCTGTTCCATTCTGCTAAAATGCAGCACTAACCTGATGCCTCTAGGGATCAGCCTGCTGAAAGCATGCCTCCTTTGGAGTACGTTGGCTAATGCAACTGGCAGGGATAGATGTTTCTGGAACCATGTTTCTGATGACCATGCTTTTATCACAGCTAAGCTTTGTTAGTCAACTCCACAAAACGTAAGCGATGTGCTGCTTTAAAGATTTTGTCATAGAATTCAGCATACCTGTGCTGATACACACTAAACTGTCAATATAAGTTGCAGTTACACTTTTAAGACCATCACTGCTTTAGTCTTTTCCCATATGGTTTGTGAAAAAGCCACTCCATCACTTGAATTTACACACAAGACAGGATCAGAGATTTTTGTCTGATTTTGAAGATGTTATTCACAACTCTTTATTAGCCTTTATAAGTTTCTTCAATCTGATCACATTTTATGAACAATAAGCTGTGTTTCTGCGGTGGGAGAACAGATTCATATTATGCTTGAGTAGTGAATAGCATCCTGTCATTAAAATCTCTCGAAAGAAATTGCTATGTAAACATGTTAAGATTATTACTAATTATTGCACTGGGGAGAATTCCACATTTAGTGATGTATTACTGAGAGTTTGTATTCTAATTCTGAGAGGTTTCAAAACCAAGAGAAATACTACCTGTGGTCTTTTTACACCTTGATATCAGCCCTCCAAAGATCTCAAGTACCTTTACGTAAAAGGCTTTGTTTCATTTCTCAATTTGGAGAGGGAGAACTGAGCCAGAACAATTCAATGACCACAGTCAGCAGAGTGGTGTTCTAGTAGCTTTCACATTGAGTAAACCCATTGTTTGATCCTGGTAACACTTCTGGTTCAGCAATACCTGTAATTTCTTCTTTGCACCAAAGCTTATCCCTTAGAGAAATTAAGTTCTGAATGTCATCAGTTCAGAATAAATTTAGTGTTATTTATAGTGACATCCCAATGTCATGTAATGTCATTATGTATGTCAAAGATGAGCCTATCTGCATTGTTGTCAAGGATATCCACTCAAACAGCGTGACATCATAAGGTGCTAGCGAGTCTTGCAGAGTATCTGGCTGCATTTTGAGCACTGACAAAATTGACATAAACCTTGTATGTCGTACTTCTGTAACAACTGGGTACAGAGGAGAGCTTGGCAGATAACCAGAATACTGCATCTGGCTCTAGAGCCCTCAGCACAGGAAGGACATGGATGTGATGAAGCGGGTGCAGAGGAGAGCCACAAAGATGATCAGGGGGCTGGAACACCTCTCCTACGAGGCCAGGCTGAGGGAACTGGGATTGTTCAGCCTTGAGAAGAGAAGGCTTCGGGGAGACCTAATAGCGACCTTCCAGTACCTGAAGGGAGCTTATAAAAAGACTGGAGAGGGCCTGTTTACTAAGACCTGTAGTGACAGGACGAGGGGTAATGGTTTTAAATTAGAAAAGAGTAGATTTAGATTAGACATAAGGAAGAATTTCTTTACCATGAGGGTGATAGAACACTGGAACAGGTTGCCCAAGGAGGTGGTTGGGGCCCCATCCCTGGAGACATTCAAGGTGGGGCTTGTCGTGGCTCTAAGTAACCCGCTCTAGTACAAGATGTCCCTGCTCTCAGCAGGGGGGTTGGACTAGATGACCTGTGAAGGTCCCTTCCAACCCAGACAATTCTATGATTCTGTGAACCTCCTTCAGATTTACTGATGTACTTCGTGCTAAAAAGTGCCAGTTCAAATCGAAGTATTCCATACACTTTATGTTAATTTTGCTGAAATATTTCAGTTGAAGAAAACCATATTGATGAAACATTTTGAAAAAAAATATATCTCTTGATAATTTGAAGTGTTTAGTTTTGCATTTGTAGGCAAGGTTATGATCTGAGGAAGAATTCATTTTGCTAATAACTAAGTGAAATTTTCCATTTTGTAGGTTTAGTATGCAAAAACATAATATACCTATGCAAACTGGAATGATCATTTTTCTAGTTCACTGTTGCTGCCAAATTTCTGAGCTCTATACCCTCATTTGACACCAGCAGTGCTAAGCTGAGTGCTTTAAATGAGGAAGGCAGTAAATTCTTGCATTTTGTGTTAGGAAGTATTTTCTAATTGAGTGGACCTTCTGTCACGTTTTTACTCAGTTCTGAATTTCCTTCAAACTTCCTTGTAAGCTTTTAGTATAAGCCCTATTGGATGTCCTGATGTGATCTAAGCTTGTCAAGCCTTGTAAATAGGGGATGTGTTGCCTACTGTCACACTGCGTGACTGTTTTTATTGGTTTTGCAGGTTGATATCTTCATAATGACAGAGCCATCATCGGGTAGGTGGGTGTACTTTGATACAGAGATATCCAACAACAGTGGCCGGATATCCTACAACATACCCAAACAGAAGAGACTGAGAGTTGGTGTGTATCCCATCAAAATGGTGGTCAGGTAATAGCTCCAAGCTGGAACTACAGCTGTGATGGGTGGTTGTGATCAGGAAGATGCCAAGGTGTGTAAGATTGAAGGAAGGGTGTAGAGATTTTGGTCAATTAGTTACCTCTTCTTAATCTTGTTGCTGTGTTGTCATCTTGGATTTGAAGCAGTGGTCATCTATTTATTAGCCAGTTTAGAGATGTCCAGACCAATGGGTTTTTCCCTACTGCAACACAAATCTATAGTGCATCTCAATTTAGGAGCAGTTCTTGCAAACTCTGGGGACTGAATGGCTGTAATCCATCTTCTTGTGGCAAGAATGTATGACTCGGGATATTTTGCAGCCCTTTCACTGGGGAGAAGACTGCTGAAGGGTGTAGCTTTGTATTCTTCAGACTGATAAGCTTATTAATAGTAGAGGATGTACTGCCTTGCTCTCAGCCACTTGTTCATCATCTGTGATGTCAGGGTGATCAAAAGAGTTACCTTAATTCTGTACTCAAGACCATGCTTATTCTAAATTGGGAAAACAAACAAACCAAAACCCCACAATAAACCAGCACTTGAAAATAACAATTCATTGAAGTAAAATCAGTCAGCTCTCCTAGCTCTCCAGCATTTCTTAAAAGTCTCTATACTAAGTAAAGTATGAAGAATGACGATGTGTGAATTAAAATTTGTTGGCCTAGTTGCAGTACTGGAGTAGCTGTGCTTTTAAAAAATCTTGAATTTTAATAAAATCCAGTTTTATTTAACACAGGTTTTGTTTTAATGTTGCACTTAGTATTAAATTGCTTAGCCACTTAAGAAGTAGCTTTACAGCTTTCTTTGAATCCCTACGTTGGAGGCTAAATCAGTGGGGTGACTTTAGCTGAAAGAGAATCTGTTTAACCAAGTCCAGTGTCAGTTTAAAACCTTACATAGTGCTAATTGAGGAGGAAGGAATGTTTTTATCTCAGTGTAATAGAACAGAAAATCAATTCAAGACAAGAGTTACTTAAAAATGAATTAATATGTATTCAGAAGCTAAGCTCTCATGGGCTTTTAGACTGCAGGTGTAAGTTTCAAACAGGATTGAAAGAAATTGTCCTGTCTTTGCTCATTAAGTTGTGCACACACACTGTAAGAATCTTCATCGCCAGATATAAATTTCTAGACCATACAATAATTATCTTTCTAAAGGAAAGAGGATCCAGTCTTCAGATTATGTTTTTTAGGGAATATGAGGTCATGGGATGGTAAGAGCTTTGGATCTGGATTGGTATTGCTATTGTAATTTGCAAGGATTATTATTATTAAAGTCACCTTCACAATTTCTCTTTGGAAAGCTGCTTCCTAAAAGTGTAGATTTTAATTGCCCCCCACGTAGAACTGAAATCAGAAGCCCCATTTGACAGCAATCTTTGAAGCTGTAGAGCCAGATAGATGTAATTTGAGGTCTTAAGTAGAACTGTTCAGAAAATACATGTTGATATTTTGCTTTTTAATTGTATTTATTGTGTTGACTCTCCAGAGGGGACCAGAGCAGTGCTTCAAGTTACCTGACTGTGCTTCCCCGAGGAATGGAATGTGTTGTGTTTAGCATTGATGGTTCATTTGCAGCAAGTGTTTCAATTATGGGAAGTGACCCCAAAGTCCGAGCTGGGGCCGTTGATGTTGTCAGGTAAGTGAGGTTTGTGCACTTCACTTCTTAAGTCTCCAGCATTCCTGTTTGAACACAGTAGGAAAGAACGGGGAAGAATAGTTGGGTTTTTTTACTAAATAAACCAGAGTTCTTCAAAAGCTAGGATTCTTTGCAGATATATTTCTACATTAGCTTGGACATCAGATCTGCCTGTTTTTCAGAGGAGTCTTAGCATGCAGTGGTTTACTTGGAAATTTGTAGTTTAAGTTCCCTAAAGTTAGTTCTTGGGAATATGGCCTTGAAGTATGGTGCAGTGAATTAATAATAATCCTGTGTGTTACTGTGATTAGCAAGGAGTGTATTTTGTGTTTCACTAACTTCAAATAACGACATACTTCTATTTCAAAAAGTGTCATGAATACAGGAGCATTTTTTTTTGATGAAAAATTAAAAGGCCTTTTAATCCATTCTTGCAAGTCTGTTAATGGCACACTGGATGGGGACATACAGTTGTTATTTTGGAACTTGCATGGGAATGGACGGAGGTCAGTTTGCAAGAGTTTCCACTCCTTACAGCTGAAAAGGCAGGAAAACTCATTGAAGGTTTCAAAGGTACCAGGACTTGATATGTAGCAAGGTCTATTCTAAAAACATTTTAAAATAGCTCTTATTTTTTTTATAATGTATTATATAAGAACCTCTCTTGCTTCCCTCCGTCTCCCTCAAGATGTAGACATTATTACTTAATTTCTTGATAGGAGCAGAGACTTAGGCATGCTGCTTTCCACTTGTTGAAGAATAGTGTCTGACTTCTAACTGGATCTATGCTTATAAAAGAAGTACGGACCTGACCTGTGGGTATTATTTCTCTTTCTGTATCTACATAATTTACCTGCTGTTTCTGACAGGCATTGGCAGGATCTGGGATATCTGATTATCTATATTACTGGTCGTCCAGATATGCAAAAACAGCGTGTGGTTTCGTGGTTGTCTCAACACAACTTCCCACAAGGGATGATTTTCTTCTCAGATGGACTTGTTCATGACCCACTGCGACAAAAGACCATTTTTCTCCGGAATCTCATGCAAGAGGTACTAGAAACCTGTTTATAGCCTTAAAACCTTTTTACAGAGAATGTCATTCAGTGAAGTTAGAAATCTCCCTTCTTTTTGAACAGTAAATCTCACTGGCCACCAGAAAGGCTTTTTGCCATTCCTCATTTCTCTTCTCACATTTTAAAGAGCAAGGAAGGCTGGTAAAACATCCAAAGGGGCCTCCTGGCATGACAAATAAATAAATGAACTGCTTGTTCTTTCCTGTGTGCCTGTCTGTAGTTCTTGCTGCCATGTAGGTGGACAGATAGAGCTTTCTGTGGTTTACAGAATGAGGCTGTTAACAATGAACTCACCTATTGCTTCATTACGAAACAAATGCCATCCTTGTAGTGTATGATGTTCAATAGAGCATCCACTTTAGAAGTAATATTTGTTTCAGTGCCACATCAAAATCTGTGCTGCATACGGTTCCATGAAGGATATTTCTGTGTACAGTGTATTGGCTCTGTCGCCATCCCAGATCTACATAGTTGGACGATCAACAAAGAAATACCAGGCACAGTGTCAAGTAAGTAACTCTAGCTACTCCATCAGGAAGTCATAGGGGGAACAAGGAAATGCATGCATGTGAATGTATGTGCAAACACGCTCAACCACCACCAGAAAAAAAAGAGATAAAGAGAGGAGACAGTGTTTCAGAGAAAGAAGAGCAGTTTTGGGTTCAGATGAGGCATTTTCTGCAGGGTGAGTAGCAGAGAATCAAGTGGTCATAGGTTGTGTCTGCATGTGCATGCATTGCATATTGCTGAACGACAAAATGGAACAGGTCACTGAAAAAAAAAGAGGAGAGGGAGAGGAATATTAGTACTCTATCAGTGTCTAACTGGGATGTCAAAGGTAGGAGCTTCTCACAGCACTCATACGTTGAGGCAGCAGTAATTTGTCACTCCCTTTCTTTCCTTCCTATTTCAGTTCCTCAGTGAAGGTTATGCAGCCCACTTGGCCTCGCTGGAGTTCAGTCTCCATTCACGACCCAAAAAGAACAACTCTCGAATGATATTGAGAAAAGGCAGCTTTGGCCTCCACTCTCAACCTGAGTTTTTGCGCAAGAGAAACCATCTCCGCAGGACTATGTCTGTACAGCAACCTGACCCACCTTCTTCGAACCCCAAGCCAGAGCGTGCCCAGAGTCAGCCTGAATCAGACAAAGATCATGAAAGGCATTTGCCCTCCATTGCTTGGGTTCGAGGTGGAGTTCACAAATTTGAATCTGTTCCCTAGGAAGCTTGGGAATATAGATCTTGGGTGCACCCCATCAAACATGTAGGCATGCCTCAGAGATAATATTTAGGCAGCTTCAAACTAAGAGATGTGGAGGAGAGCCTGTACCTCAGAGTCTTCCCTGCTCTGGAGTATGCCTTCTTACACCAACTGGGGAACTTCCAGTCTGTTCCTCTTAACATGTTTATCGGGAAATTTTGAAACAGTCTAAAACTATCTCAAGTGCTTATAACATCAAAGCAACTGAAAATATATTTGGTTAATTTTTGCAACAGATGATAGAATAAAATGTGCAATAAGAAGCTGTAACCTTCAGCTTCTTCTCTTACTCAGAAGAAGGATTATAGTATCAGCTAAACAGCTGCACCCAAAACAGTATAAACAGTAGGACCCGTAGGTTACAGAGAAGGTTTACACTTTACCTAGTTTATCTGTTTCCACATCACTTTTGATAAAATGGTACACTTACAAGGGAAACAGAGGTGGGAAATACAATAATGGGTGGCCTGGATTTGTAGAGCAAGATGCTTTTCGGGTGCCTTAAACCCAAGATTTCCTTTCATCTTAGTGTTGGTCAGCAGCCCCGAACACGGGCACTCATGCTTGTGGTGAGGTTCTGCACATGAAGTAAATGAGAAAAATCCACTTATGAACCAAACCATGAAATCTTCACATTAGAAATAAGTGTCTGCCACAGTTTGAAGTGGTTAGTGTTGCTATATAAAAAATAATGTGCAAGCGTACAAAGATCTCATTGTTTTGTGGAATTTGGTGACTGTGCAAAATGTGTGGGCTACTCCAAGTAAGGAGATGACTCTAACCACCTCAGTCTGCGAGACAGACCCTAAGATGGTAAGTTAAAAGGAGCCCTCTTACTAAGGAATCTGCAAACTTCAGAGCAATCACTTTTTTTGATTATTCTAACTGGAATCTTTGCACTGGAGGAGGAAAAAGTAATGGAATTCCTATGGCTAAATCATTTACTTTCTCATGCTTTATAGCAACTGCTTTGTTAAGACAATCTGTATCATTCAGAATTTACTGCATTTGATATTCAAGGAATGGACATGCCAAATTGCAAGTGCCAAATAGCCATTTCCTAACGATTTAAATTTCTCTCAGAGTTCTTAACAAACTTACTAGAAGTAAAAAGTGAAAATTTTCCTAAGTGGTAATATTTCTAAAGTGTTGCAGTTAGTTTAACATAGTAGCAGTTTGCAGATTCTCCATACAGATAATTCCACTGCACTACATTCACCAAGACAATTTTCATGACTAAACTGAAGCATATTTTAAAACCTGCAATGAAGTTATAAATGCACATTGACAATGTTTGAAAGTTAGAACAAGACTATTGACACTGAGAAAGCTTGAAGTCAATAGATTTCTTTTTCAGGTTGGTTTGTTTTAATTTCTGGGAGTTGAGGTGCAGCGAGTCATGCCTTCCTACCCTCCTCCTTTTCAGGTCTTCCTAGTCTGTAGTTAGACCAGAAACAGCCTTTCAACAAGTCTGTTGGTTAATGACTTTGAAAGTTAACATGTAAAGAAAGAAGGAATGCAATGGAAAGCTATTAAGACGGTGCAGAAGTAATCCTAAGTCTATACTCCCTATTCAGCCAAAAGTTTCAGTGTGCTTTTTGAAGGGCTTGGTAATGTGTCTTTTGCATTTAAAGGCAGCAAAGTAGCTCCTATATTGAGATCTCTGATTTAATTTTTTAGCCATTACTTTGTAAGATTTTCAGTTACCTATTTCAAACTTCCTGAAAGAGCTCTGGCGCATCAGTAATTAATTTTTTTATAATACATCCTTTAAGGAGAAGGATAATATTTGCTGATGATTTAGGAAAGATATTAAAAGTTTGATAGCTCACACCAATTGGGAGCAGGTAACAACATTTACAGGGGACTGGATCTTTATGATCTGTTGCCAAGTCAGCCAGCTACAAAAGATAAATGAAAGATATCCATGAACTGCATTGAAGCACTCTTCAGGTTTATAAATGTTCTCCCAGTAGTATCACACCTAGCTCTTTAACCTATAAACTTGGAGGAATTAGTGTCCCATCTTTGCCCACTGTGTGTATTAATTCTAATCACATAGTCCATTTCATCCCCTGCCCTTTGCAGCTAGGAGATTGCCCAGGTGCACCAGACTCCATCTCCCTCCAGTCAGATCACCATTAGCATGCTCCTGCTTGTTAGCTTTAAATAGGCATGAGAATCCAAGGCTTGTGAGGGAGGAACTCACTAGGCAAATTTTGAATATGCTGAGGGGACCTAAAAGCAACATTGATCACAAAGTTCTTTTTAAGTACTGCATGTTGTGTAGCTTGTCTCCTGCCAGTAATCACTGCTCCTGCTGCAAAGTTCAAAGATAATGTTTCTTTACCATCTACTTCTATTATTCAAGAGACTCCAAAGTCCATTTTTTCTTTTTAAGTTGCTGTGGTAGAAAGATCTGCTTCCTTTCAAAAGCGGGATCTGTGTGTAATTTTGTGACTCTATAAAGGAACTAGCATCTGAGTACAAGATAAGAGAAGGCTGTCGAGGTCTCTTTTACTCTTGCAGATACATTGTTATTTTACAGGGCATCATGTCATAAAAACTCAAAATTTATGTATTTCTGTTACTAACTGGGCCACGTTTATGGTAGTCACTGTGCTGGCTTCTCTTAATGTTATGATCTAATAGTAATGAAACAAATGTGTGTGTGTGTGTGCGATTTAGAGTGGTCACATTTTCAAAATTTCTACACATGGTATTGAAATCAAGCTTAAAATATTTTCCCTACCTTTACTTCCTAGAATATGTAAGAGCTCGTGTGGCCTTTTGCATAATTCTGACACTACTTATTGCTCAGGGATAGAATAGTTTATCTCCTGATCACATGCCTCCAGCTGACCACTTCGGCAAACAGTGGTTAGCTTGAAGGTTAAGGCTTCATGTTAATTAAGAGCTGATCTTCCAAAACATCAGCTGCCAGATGCACTAGTTTTATAGTGTGATTTTTCAATCTTGTTTTCTATTAAAACATTTCCTTTGGGTCAGAATTTTAGTTATACACTTCATCTATGTGGAAATGCATGCAGTATTTTCTGGGCACTCAGTTTACAATTGGATTTCAGTTTTAGTTGTGTATCATGGAAGCGTTATTGGTCCTCCTAAGTGGTCCATTTGCTGAGGCTAAGCTTGATCGTGCAGTCATCTCATTCTCTGATTACAGGTCCTCATTGCTGCAGTTCCTGTGCAGTCATCACTTGCTTAAACTTCATAGGCTACAGAAGTGTTAAATCAGGCACAGAAGGGAAAGGGCCAGAGAAAACAGGTGGGAATGGTGGGTGCCCAAGGAATACAGGTTAAATTCTTCAGTAGTTTCAGCACTTTGAGTGCCTCCAATCTGTTACAGAAAAGCACATTCTTTTAACCTGATGGAGGAAACGAAAACACAAAACTGTTATTCCAGTGGGTGATAAGGCAGCAGTACAAGTCAGTGCAGAGTAGGCCACAGTTGGAAGTATTTACTTCTTTGCCCTGTTGATATGGATCGTTTTAAATTACTGTTAAAAAAAAATAAAAAAATGGCTGTGATTAATAACAGTGGTAGACTTATCTGCGATAATTGTGAAAACACACTTTCACAACTGTGGTGTTTTGTTTCTGTGTGTATGTATGTGCGTAGCTCCTGGGAGACACCATAAGTGAAGTTTTGGTTCTGCTTTCACAGCAAATTTGTAATCAGTATCCTTTTTAAAAAAAACCACAGTAAACCCAACAACGGTTGTTTCTTCAATTTTGTTGTCTAGTTAAGTAAGTTTGAAAAAGAAGATGTCCTTGTATAAAGAGTGCAGAATATTACACAGACCTGAATTGTCATGTTGATCTAAATCTGCTTATTCTGAATAACTTCAAAGAAAAAAAGTGTTTGCATACTTTAGTGCTCTTGGAACAGATTCTTGCTTGACCAAAGTACTCCTATTTAGTTTTGTGGCATGCTTTGTATCTATTCAGTGTAAAATTTTGTTAGGTGTAAAAATGACATGGAATTGATAATTCTTGTTCTTTGGGGTTCGTGAGACCTGCCATTTTGATTTGTTCACATGAACATAAGAGTCTTAATTCTTACAGATTACATCGCTTGTTCCTCTAGTACCTAGGAAAGTCTCTTCTAAAGGGAGTTAAAGCTTCTGGTGGTTATGAAGAATTGGAACTATCAGTAAACTAGAGGAAAAAAAGGACATATCTTAATCTACTATTAAAATAAGCAGAACAGTGGCACTTCATCTGGAAGCTCCACCTTTCTGCAAAATAGCCTTTGTTTGCCATTATTAATTGTCCCATTTATACATTGCAGTCTTTAGGCTAGGCCACTACTTACGTATTTAAGCAAATCCCCATTACTTAGATCTATAGTATCGTCATGTACTTGACAATAAATTTAGAAAGGAAAAGATATTTTTTTCTTCTTTCTATATTGTCTCCCGTCTTAAATTTGCTTTAAAAAAAAAGTTGTTTATAAGCATTTTAAGTAATACTTGACATCAATAGGTATTTTCAGCTATTAAAATTTTAAGTGCAACAACTGCTACTGAGCAAATAATTTTTCTCCCCTCCTGCATCTAAGCCACGGAAAGGTGAGTACATCATAAAAGTACTAGGTGCATTGGAGTATGGGCACTTTTTTAATAAGCTCATTGTCTTAATAATCATGGGAAAAAGAGGTTGTACACTGTAATTTAATAATTTTCTGATTAGAGCTTGAAATGTTGGATATGAACTGGAGATTTCTGCAATGAATTGTTCATTTCAGGCGTGTAGGCAAGAAAGTGGCACTTTCCATCCTCCTTTGGAGCTGGTACAGGAAAGAATTCCCATAAACACAAAACTTTAACTTACCTCCTCAGCTTCTCTTAAGAGCAGTGATTCCCTATGGTCCATGTTCATAGCTTCAGCAGAAATTGTGGGTTTAACAAGGTAATTTGACGTCCATTATTTTTAATCAGTGAAGTGTAAATCTAGGTTCCTTCACATGATCCTAAATTCAGTTCCCCATTTATTAAAAATGGAGGTAATAACACATTTTTCAGGATGAGAAGAGCTCTTTTTTTTCCAGAAGCAAGAAATGGCCTTGAACACCTAGAATCCTGTGCCATGGACTGTGGAGTTGAAGTCTGTTGTTGGCATTTCCTCTTTCCCTCAATTTAGTTCAAGCTCAAGGTAAGGGGATTACACTTACCCTCTATATGTACTTATGTCTATAAGCTACCTTTGAAACTGGATATAATTGTGGGGGATGGAGGAACATAACACAGATTTGACAGTTCATTTCTCATTTGTAAGGAGGTACAGAACTTATGGAGGGGAAGAGAGAGGGGCAGGTTTACTGTGACATTCTGGGAGATGATATACCAGAGATTATAACACTGAAACATAATTTACAGATTTCAAGCTTTAAACAAAGTTATTCAGGGAGGACTGGTGTAGGGCCCACAGTGGCAGTTCTCTCACAGAACCCCAAGCCTTCTGCGTAAATTACTTTTCTATTTGTGGGGGAGGGAAAGGGGCAGTCCATTTACAACTGGATTCATACAAGGAAACTCGAAATTCTACGTGTTCTTTCAGCTATAGTTTTATTAAGTGTATACTTTTAAATATTGTTTGTCAGTGAGAAGGTTCTATCTGGTGACAAATGTTTATATTTCTTATGACTGCCTTGTAAAGATTAAAAATGTACAATAATAAATTTCTTAATATGAAATAAGGAGTAAGATTTCTACTACTGGTATAGATTTTATGTGAGATGGTTTTTAAAATCTTATAACAGATTAGTCAAATAAAACTTTACTTGCCTTTAAGCAGTGTCACTGATTTTTCTTACCAGTGATGTGGGGAATGATTAGATCATCATTGTACAGGTCCTAGTAACCAGTGGAAACAGTATAAATAGAGGTTGTTTAATACATCTGACTACCTGAAAAAATACTTAGATTGGAGGGTGACTTTTCACAAAAATCCAATCCTCCTTTTTTGAAAAGTCGTATAAAAAAAATTCAGTAATGAGACACCATCTTTGTTAAAGCTTTATAGAAGTAGTTTTGGTACAGGCAAAGAATAACTTCAAGCTACTGTGTATCACTAAAAGACAGATGTTGGCAGTCAAGTTAAACATTGCTTTTGTACTACAAGATGCTATTTAAAGCAGCAGCAGGAAATGCCATAAAGTTGCTCTGATTTGTCTGGAACCTAAGTACTGAAGATAGGATTAATTAGGCTAATCTAATAGCAGTCCTTAAAGTCATGAATTAAGAGCCCTAACGTGGCTTCTCTGGTGGCATGGGCAACTTCATAGAAACCTTTTGGAATGGCAGTTGTGGTCAGAACTCAGAACAAGCCACTGCTTTTTTCATTGACTTTCGGTTAAACACGATGCTTAACTTTTGATTTGTTTGTATACAGAAAAACATTGTTAGGCTTTCAAAATAATGGACCCGTACTTTGTGCAAAGTACTCAAACATGGCAGTTGGATACCAGTCTAGATACTACTGTTACCTATGATCACCCTTCATAAGTCTGTGGCCCTTGCTCTAGCCATTCCTACTGGTCAGTTCAACGTAAGTTTCAAATTACTTTGTTAAGAAAGTCACACCCATCTCAGCATGAGATAATACACTGTTGTACAATTCTGATTCTCCTGTTCACTTGGAAAGAGAAAGCAAGTCAAGGGAAGTCCTGAGCTGTTTCGTCAAGAAAGACGATAAAATGTAATGGCTTGTTCAATGTATAGAGTGCACCCTTTCAAGTGCTACACAGAGCTCTCCTTTATATATATTCATATTCAATGATCTTAAAGGTCTCTTCCAACCAAAACAATTCTATGATTCTCTAAGCCAACAGTTGCAGCCATCTCTTGTCTAGGTACCAACTGCTTGATGGAGTTTCTTTGCTCGCCTTCCGACAACTTGAGAAAGTTTGAAATCAACGTGCAGACTGTAAGTTTTGTGGCATTAGATAGTAGTAGTTTGATATTGCCCGTTGCCTGCAGAAGAATAACAAGACTGTGATTAGCAGCATGAAATCATTAAGGTTGTTTAACTAGTTGTCACGCAGATTGCTGGAAAATTGTTAGATGGGAGCAAGGAAGACGTCTAGGTCCTACACTTTCACTGTATAATAGTTCTGAACACTAGCAAGAAAATATTGTTACCTTCAGTGAGCATAAATGGCGACACACAAATTAAATACTTCAGCTAGCAATAGGAGCACTTTTTGCTCCTATTTGAGATCAAGATTTGTTTCATCATGGAAAAGATGAAAAGGAGCTGCAACTCTGAAACTCAGATCAATCAGATTCCAGAACAGAAAGTCATATGCAAGACTAAAACGGCACCTCCCAAAAAGTTTATTACATAGTTATTCCAGTAGGCAACCTGAAAACTAGCCAGTGACGGAACATAATGTACACATCCACACATGCGGCACAGAACCAAATTGCTTAGTGAAAGCAGTACACATCCTTGTTTAAAGCTTCATCAAGCATTTGAAACTGCTCTTTTTTTTCCTAAAAAGTGACAGCAATCAACATCTTGCACCTATCTTTGTTGCTAAATTAGGACGTGGTGTTCAGGATGTAACTTTAACAAAAGGTACACTTCCACTGTCAAGGGTGAGGATATTAATGTCATAATACAGATCTCATTGAAGGTAATCTAGTTATTTATCTGGTAATGGTCCAATGATTCGACACTAGAAACTTAGGGCAAAGAATTCCTGTTCCTATCCGTTTAGGTAAATTGTGTTTAAAAATGTCAACAATATAGGTATCAACTACTGTTATTGTGATAGCATTGCCTTAACTGCTGAGACAATGATAGGAATGGAAAAGAATGACTGTCAAATTAGACAGCTCAGGGTGGCAGTTCATTCTGTCATGCTTTGTAATCTTCATTAGTAATCAGTGAGAACTGAGGTCAAATGACAGAGACATTAGTACCAGTAGTTTTCTGGTCTGAGGTGGAAAAGCTGCTGTTCGCATAGAAGCCCAACTTACAGTTGATTGCTAACCCACAAGGTTTCACTAATCCAAAATGTGGGGGTGAAATTTTTCAATTGCAGAATGATCTGCTGTAGCAGAGACAGCCAGTGAATATGAGGGAAAAACCCTGTGGTTTCACATGATAATACTTTAAAGAAGTAATAGTTGAGCCCTTCTTTCCAAACAGCAGGTTTCCTCCCTACAGATGCATGCAGGTATAAAGACAAGGTAAGTGAACAGCTACTTTACCTGATTGATACTATCTTCAGTTATGAATGAGAGAAACTGTCATATCACTAACAGATGGGAGAAGATAAAGAGTGAAATTTAATGAACTTTCAATGGATAGGATCATTAACTTAATATAAAATTTAACCTATAGTTATCTAGAAATGGTTCTATTGGTAAAACCTGATTTTTTTTTAAATTCTGTAGGATTTTAAGCCCTTACATCTTTGTAGATAGAAGTACTTTAACGCTAAGCCCTTTCTAGAGGATTTTAGGTCCTTGACATTTAATTACTGAATGCTTGACATAGAATCATTAAGTGTTCTAAGAGAGGAAAAGGTTTAGGGAATTACCCTGTGACAAGACTTCTGACCTTTAGTTTTTACTATCCTAATATGTCTAATTTAGGATGGTATCACCTTTACAAACACAGCAGCCTGCCACCTCATGGATTAACCCAGGTGTTGTATAAGAGGCTTCTGCATCCTCTGAATTTTTGAGTTCTGGGTACCATGGACTATTTGTTAACATAATGCTATCTAATAAGAGGATTTTCTTATAAACGTGCAGGCATCAATTACAGCATCAGTGCAATGCAATTCCCCTCTTTGCCTGCGCTCCCCTGCCCCTCAGTTTGGCACTTCTTTTGGATGAGGCAGAGAGGTACTGTTTTCACACAAGATCAAAGGTAGGCTCTTGCTGGGAAAAACGTGATTTCCACAGCAAGAAACCTGAAAACAAGGAATACATTTGACAGGCTTCTGAAGCTGCAAGTCCAGCTGCAGATTTAATCCTCACAGGTATCTTGAAGAAAGAAAGGCTCTGTTACATTACAGCTGAGAAAGTTCTGCAACTATTCCTCATCCTGAGTTACAGGGATCACTTAGTCTGCAATTGGCAATGTCCAAGCAGGAGGTACCCTGTTGGTAAAAGCTGAGGGACAGTTAGTGATATTTACCTCTCTTCTTGCATGATGGCATCATCAAATGCCTGGGAGATACGCTTCAGTTGGCAAATCCCTGAGGAGACCAGCTCCGACTCAGAGTCGAGCTCTCTGCAAACAGAATGGTTGTTACTAAAGATCAGACATGGCAGACTGACTTAAGTTAAAGCCTACCCAAAGCCTTCTATCCCTGCAGGAACTCATTATCTCCAGACTTCACCGAGAGAAGTTTAGGGCTGTATCAGTCATGCTCTTAATGCCATTGACCAACTGCTTCACATCCTCAAGACAGCTGTCTTCTACTTCAAACACTGCATTCAGATTCAAAAGACTTGAATTCACCCTCCAGCTTCGACATTTCTGATGTGACTTTGACCAAAACAAGAACCTATCTGTGCATTACAAAGTATTTTCCTAGCTCACAACCCTTTATTGGGTTTGTGTTAAATCTTTGAGGCAGGAGTCTACTCTCCAAAAAGAGTTCTTCATAAGCAGACCTATTCCAGTATCTGCAATATGAAGAGTAACTTTGGAAAAGTTAGAGCTAAGTTGGAGTGACATGCATTGAGAACATTTTTCTTTACCCGAAAGGCATCAGGCAAAGAACTCAGGTATGTCACTAGTGTCTGATGGAGACTGGTGCTGAGAAACATGGTATAAACTTTCACAGTGGGAGAGCGATTTTTAAAAAGTTCTTGTCACAGCACAAAATTAAGTTTCATGTTTCATCATCCTGCAGTGCTCAGTCCCTGTCTCTAGAGGGATCTGCAACTACTTCAACTATTCGAACAGCACACCCTTTCAGGGGAAAAGGATAGCCACCTTTATATCTTGCCGTTCACCTTACAAGATATTCTCACAGAATACTAGGGGCTGGAAGGGACCTCAGAAGATCATCGATTCCAACCCCCCTGCCAGAGCACTAATTAAATAAATAAATAAATAAAAGGAATAACATTTACAAAAGAAGGCGGCTTACATCTTTCTGCTGGCAGAAGCAGGTGATGCATAAGGACTCTTCAGTGCTGCCGCTCTTCTTGATCTCCGCAGAAAGACAGCATTTTTACCAAGACGGGATGAGAAACCCCTCCATTCTCTATGTTCTGACACCCTTGTAGACACAAGCAAGGCTTTTTTGCTGACTCTTGGGGTGCCTTTGGAGCTGGCTGCTGGAGAAACACTCTTCTTATGACAAGGGGTTCGAGGTGTAGTATTTATTTTCTTGGTAGAACTGATAGCACAGCTTCTGCTGATGGATTCAGCTGGAAAGGTCAACATTGAGTGTACTGGACTTTGGCAAGACTCCTGTATTTTCTGAAAGAAGCATTAAACATGTTACATTAAATGAACTCAATTAGCCTAGCATCTGGAACCAGAAAGACAAGGAAAAATTGAGCTGAATCCCTAGTTTTCATTTTTGTATCAGGTTTAATCTAGCATGAATGCTTCTGAACCCTCTGTACCCATTTGTATTGGAGAAGTCATTTGCTCCCCCAGTTTTCTGAACCTATGAAGGACTTCAGCAGGCAACAGAAAGGGGCTCCTGCTGCTCATACGCAGGAAAGAGCCAGGCTCCCAACATATAACTAATGTGGTTAAAATCAGAGGTCTCCGCCAAAGGGAAGTGCAAGCTTGAGCTTGCTACCCTGCTACCATCTAGCAGCTTTTGTTGGTCCAAATTTAGATCAACTAGCAAAGAACATGCTAATAAATAGTATGGGTACAGGAAAATGAATAATAATACAAAGCAATCTACACATTTATCAGAAGTAATTCTTTGCAAGCAATGGCAGTCTCTACCCAGTTTCCTCCTTGTGAAGGCTGCTGACAAACATGGTGAAATACAAGTAGGGGAAAAGCATCTATTTAGTAATAAAAGCTCTGATGAAACTACATATCATACTTCTTTTCACCTTCCTCCCTGTTCTGCCAGTTCTGTAATTTGCCTGTCTGTACTTCAGGAAGGATATTAAAGGTTTTAGTACTTAGTAGCTCTAAGACAACCATTATGGTGTGCAAGTGCATGGGATAGGCTCCCTGGACTACAGCATTCTGCACAGAGTCCAGAAATCTTAGTACTGGAGTTGAAACAAACCTAAACTCTATCCATGAACCACTGCAAAAGTAAAGTACCTGGGATACTGTTTCGAAAGCATTTTTTGCTGTTCTTTTAATACTCTGAAGAGCTTGGCACTTCTGTCTTCCTTCCAGACTTTCCCAAGCTGAAGTCTTACAAAAATTCAGCTCTACTTGCTTTAATGGTACTCGTTTCCTCAGAGACTTGCGGATGATATTGAGAGAACTCAAAGATACCCTTCTCTTGAATTTGTTGGGTACAGGGCTCTCATTCTCACTGAAGTCAGCTAGGAGCTCGTGTTTCCTCCAGGCCATTGTAGCCTTGACATTTTGGAGCACAGATACCATCTTGTTCCAGTTGTTGGTCAACCTTATTTCAAACACAATCAGAATGAGAGCAAGGTACAGAGCAGTATGAAAAAGGGGAAATGGAAATTGTTATGCAATATATTCAATTACATTTGCCTGAAACAACAAAATCACAGCTCAGCAGACTTTTACTTGGAAGCTTGAAGGAGAGTACAGTTGATTTCTACAGCTATTTGGATCTCTGTGTGTCTATGAAGAAGTCTTATACTGCATTTCCAACACTGGACATGAGACCTAGTAAGCTGCAAGACTCAATCTTGTGAGATAAGATGCTCTGTAGCTGCAAGTTTCTTGTTGGTGTCTCAGACTAAGGTCTCACATCCTGCATTTTTGCCTTAATCAGAACAGCCTTCCACTGCCAGACAAGTTTGCCAGTCTCCTGCTTGAGTGCTAGCTGAAGGTTCAGGCTTAAGTCACAATTATGATTGAGGATACGTAAGTCCTGAAATGGACAGGATTGTTAATGGCAGAAAACATTGGTGGAAAGGGCTAAAATGCCTGTTATCTATATGATATATGACAATTTAGGCATATATATATATAGTTAATTCACTAATTTTCACTAGTTATCAAGCTAGGATACTGCTAGAAAATTACTTCTAAAAAGAAATTAAAATGCAAGTGCATTTTAGTACTTTGTAGTGAGAGTGAATTAATTTTACTAATACCTCACTGCAGATCACTGTTAAAAGAAGCTAGGTCTCTACTATCATCATACCACATATTAGGTAAGCCTATTCCTGATGTCCCAAATTGTCTCTCTCTCTCTCACAAGTGTCCTTATTTGTGTCAGAAAATAATAAGCCTTAATGAAATCTTTTTAGTCAGTTCTCTTAACTAGCTCACAGCTTATCCGGATTCCTTTTGATTAACTGCTAACTGCTACTGATACATTCACGCTAGAAAATATTACTCGGGTGAAACGCCCAGGAGGGAGCAGCTACCGTCGGGGGTTACAATCATCTGTTCGCCTGGAGGCCAGGGCAGAGCGCAGGCAGCTGCGGCGCCGGGCGCCCTCGGGATGCCTGTCGCGGTGCCAGGGCCGTGCCCCTGGAGCTCATCCTGGCACCTTCCGCTGCTCGGCCGGAGCTTGGCACTCGGGGCTGGCGTTCCCTGTACCCGCTACAGGCAGGGGAGGCCAGAACGGCGCGCACCGCTGCGGCCTGGCTAACGGAACCNGCCCCGCCGCAGCGGCCCTGAGCTGCACGCAAGACGAGTGACGTGGGAGAAGGGACGCGTCTTAGGAATTGTATTGCCGAGGGTGAGATTTCATCAGGCACTCTAGAGCACAGGTAGAGGTGAAACAGGCGGCTGTGTTGCACAGCGAGAGCCAGGGCAATATTGAGCCGCACCAGTGCGGCGGGGGGTTTGTCAATGAAGTCTCCGCAGGAGCAGGCTCTGTGCAGCACACACGATCCCCGAGGTTTCAGAAGCTGTTAATGCAAACAGACTCTCTCATTTGCATGCAGAGCACTTCATCAATGTACAGTGTATTCTCCTTGACCTGGATCTCCTCCTCCAAGGAAAGCTGTCGGCGGCTCAGACCTTTCAACGTTGTCTCAGCCTGTGCTAGTGTGTCCTTTAATCTAAAAGGGAAAATACAGACAGACATTAGTTGAAAACACATGGATAGGGTTTTTTTCTTTTCATGTAGGATAAGAATTCTAAGAAACTAATAATTAAAAAAAAGATGGAAAGCGATTTAGAGAGACAATATCCTTTTAGGTTCCCTCAAAGTGTCCTGCCCTTAAAGGAAAAGCAATTCCCAACCTTTCAGGGGGCGATAGCCGAGACCCAATGTTACTTTGACTCATTTTATTAATCCGGCAATATATACCACAGGTTTTCCTCTCGTTCTTCATTCCCACTTGCCTTTGAATATTTTTTGTAATCTCCTGAACTTCACTAATCAGCCTGTATTGCACTGTGTCATAACACAATTCCACATTGGGGCGATGGTTTCTTGCTTCCAAGCGGGTCTGAGCCACTTTCACAGGTCCTTCTTTATCAGCAATTGCTTTCTTTAAGGCTGCAATGTTCTTCTCCTGTGAGGCGGTCTCATCCGTTACCTTAACAAATCCAACAGAAGGAAGTGCTGCACACCATCTCTTACAATGGGTGACCACCACCATCATTAATAGACAGTAATAACACAGTAACACTCAATATGTTAAGATGTTAGTTTATCAAAGGATATCATTCCTTCACTGGAAAGCAAGTGACACTGTTCTGAGTGTCTCAAACTTTACACTCAGCAATTAATTTTTCATATTAACACTCAGTTTTCATATATCAAGTTTTGAGCACATTGGCCCTGACTTTGTAATTTATTAGGCTCTTACAGCACAATCGTGAAAATTCTATAGGACCTCCACGTAACTAAAACTCACAAGGGAAAGCCTGGCTTTACTGATGTTTACAGCAACACTTGGATCGAGTGAGTGATTCTAATAATTCACCTCTGTAGTGGTGCAAACAAAGCTGAGAAAAATAAAATCTAAGATGACCTTGGGGGAGGCCAGGGAGAACGTGGCAGAGGTTGCCAGGACTGCAGTGGTAAAATTCTTAAAGCAAAATAGCTCAAGCCACTGGATTGAGAAAACTGGTAAATAACCCAAGCCCATTGTTTCCACTTTTTTCCTGACCATCCTCTTACCACTTACCATTGCAAGGAGCGTCTCTAGCTTGTGCTTAGCATCCTTGACTTCCTTCACCCTATTTCTAAACGCAACATTCACCATCTCACATTGCTTGTGCATGTCATCTGCTGTCTGTGAGAGGATGCCATCAATCAGTGCCCTCAGTGTCAAAGAATTGTTTCTCTGCTTGTCTGCCTTTTCAACATTCATGTTTGAGAAATCTAGCCAGTCTCCGGGGCTAACAAAACTGAAAGAGATTCAAAATAAAGGTCATTAACTGGCAGCATCAGGTCCTCTGTGACTTCATAAATTTGTAATTACTCCACAAAACCAAAACCAAAGCAGTACTATTACCTGCATATCTCAGTCAGTGCCAGTTGTGCTGGGAATTCTACAGATACAAAGTAAAGACCTCCACTGTCACAAAAATGTCAGAATGAAGTAGAAAAGGGTATGATGGAAACGGATTTGCTAAAATCACAGAGCAGCTTTGTTATAACTTTCTCTAATAAAAGATTGAGTTGTGGGGAAAACACATATAATGACCAATATTTTTTTTTAACACCTTTCATTATTTAAACTGTTATTACTAATGTAATTCAGCCATTACCATTAATAGCACGTCACTAGTCACACAAAACATTCACTTATTCTCTCACACAGTTCACCATCTATAAGACAATCACTTAAAGTACCTGGACAGATATAGTCTATTTATTTCACACAAAAATACTTTAATCTTGCTATTACTGGAACAGCTCGTACTAGCTGCATCATTATCATACGTTCATTGAACTAAATGACCACTTACTTTCCTTCTATTTTCACTGCATTATCAGTGTATCTGATATCGGGAGTGTTGTTTGTCAAGCCAGCACAGTACTCATCAACCATCAAAGCTGTGAACTTGTCCTTCAGATCCATTTCCAGGTTGTATTTTGCTGACCGGTTTAGTCTAGGAGGAGAACCAACCAGACTGTAAGCCAAAGTGTAGGCACTGATAGATGTCCCTAACATGCCTGCATACGTGCATTAGATAATGCAAATGCTGTTATGAAATTCTTCACGTATAAACTGTTAGTTGCGAAGTCCCAAAAACTAGAGCATGAAGCTGCCTCCATAACAAATGATGGTACAATTCCTATTGGAATTAAGGCACAGAACTGGATCATGAGAAGACCAGGGATCATGTGCAAGTACTTTGAGTTCTAAAAAAGAAAACTTCTCACCATTTTTGATGAAATAGTAGGAATTAAGACTGACCTCCTGGAACTGTTTAGCACTGAAGGTGCTAAACTTTTGCACCTCTACCCAGCCTGACCCTATAATATCTCAGGATTATGGTGGTCCTATTGATCAGCTAATCGCTGTTCAGTTATGCTCTTTGCCTCTGCACCTGATTTGCTCATTGGTTTGTTCCAGTGTATGTCCAAGCAAAGCAATAACCCCTTGGAGGACTTCAGCTTCCTTCACCAGCTCCTGTTCCACTTCATCATGCACCAAGTCAATCCCAGCTCGGCCCTGCCTAAACAAAAACAGGAAATGCCATCAGCTCCATTGTTAAATGCCTGCAGCTAACAGAAGGTGATGAAGGCCAGCTTTCAGATTGAAGGCTTTTCCTTGCCACATTTTTTTTTATGGCCTGAGTTCCTAGTGTTACAACATCTAAAGCGGACTGTGACTGCAAAGAAAGGCAGGCCCTTAGCTTGAAGCTTTTTTTACTAAATAAAAGTTCATTACCTAGATTTTTTTTCTCTCCCTGAATGCTTTTCTTCTTAATCATCTCACCTGGTGAGGAGACACTTTTGGGCAATGGCGAGTAGCTCTTTGCAGTTCTCCAAAGATTTCTCTAGTTTAACCTTCAAAGTTAACAGTATCTCTGTCTCAAGAACAATTTGTTCAAGTTTGTTATCTAATTCTTGCTTCCAGAATTTTATTTCTTCTTGTCTCTGTTCTACAGAATGAAAATTGCAAACAAATGTTAATACAAGCCCATCTTATCTCCCCGAGCACTGTGGGTCAGATCTTACATATGGTTAAAAAATAGTCATTCCACAGTGAAGTGCACATAGTGCTGTAGGCTGATGTGTGAAGACAGTTTTGCAACCCTATGTCAGGAGGTTTCATTGGAATAGCTTTCTGTTTGTTTGTTAAAAAAAAGCTTCAAAATATTCAAAAAAATATTTTGCATTTTTCCATGAGATCAGAAAGCATAGCACTGACATATATTCCTATTCACTATCAACTAATTGTCTGAGTCCATCTTAATTAAACATATAGCTCAACACATCTTGACACTTGCAGAACACACGGGATTACCTATTTTCTTGTTGACATCACTTTGAGTTTTCTGAGTTGTCTTTTCTATTTCATCCATCAGCCTCCGACTCTCAGCTATCGTGCGCTCTGATGTGGCTTTCTGAGACTCTGTACTGACACTCTGCATCTTGTTTGCAATGTCCCATTCTGAGGGATGAAACTTGGGAGGAGCCTGTAACAGTCCAGCCATTGTTTCTTGGAAGGTTTCTTTATATAACAGAGGTCAGTTCTTGAAATGTGGAACCTGAAAACAGGAATAGCATATTTGGCTGCAGAAGCAAGAAGGGGAGAAGACAGGCCATGAGGGTGAGCAAAATTCTTGCCCCTTTTGCCTGCAAAATGATAGAGGTATGAAAAGACCTCTTGCTTAAGGTTTCCATGACTTTGCTAAGGTGTGGGGGAGCGAGTTAGGAGTGGGAGAATGAAGAAAGAGAATGATCTGGAAAATGGAAGCTAGGAGAAGAGAAAGAGGCTTGAAAGTAGAATGAGAAGATGGGCTGTTTACAATAGAAGGGAGAAGGGAAAGAGAAGGAGACTTGTGAGGAAGGATGGAATTACTAGATGGATAATCACAGAAAACTGAGAAAAAGTGATCAAATATAAAAGATAAATAGTCTCCCACAGGCTGGAGAAGTAAACACTTTTTAAGCATATGGCTGGAGAGGTGGATGAACTCTAGGTTGTAAAAAAAAGCAATGTAATGGTCACTAGGAAAAAAGAGAAATCAGGACCTGAAAAGCTGAGGGAGGAAATACAGCAGGTAAGTGAGGAAATGGAAAAGTATAGGAAGGGGTAAAGCAGAACAAAGAACACTGCACACTGGGGGCACTGGTTTAATGTGGGTTGAAACCAATGCCCAAAATATATGCAAAGTCACAGCAGTTTGATTATCCTGTTCGTGCACTATGCTGATGCCGTTTTCCTGAGACAACGCACCACCCCAGACGCGCACAGCAGCTCCTCAGCAACACACAGCTTTGCCCACACTCCAGCACCGGTACCCTTCAGACAATCCCCCTTCTCCCGCACACGCCTCTCGGCTGATCCTGCGCCCAGCCTGGAGCGCTCCAGGCTCAGGCTCTGCCCTAGTGCCACGGCCTTAGTTCCCCTTCACTGGCGGGGTTTAGCTCCCAACTCTCTTGCAGCCTCAATCTCCACAGCAGCGCCACAGAGCATCTGTTTTAAGTTTCGTTTTAAAAGCGCAACTAAACATTCCAGGAGGTGTCTCCGAACGGCATGGAAGGTAAACAAACCGGTTGCTATGGCAACCGCAACACTGCCTTTAGCACCCTTCTGCTCTTGCACCAAGTGAAAGCATCCCTGCACACGCAGGCCAGTGATGCTGCCTTTCACCCATCCCCGGTTATGATCGGTCTAGAAATAAAAACGTACTCTTTGTACAAGAATTGAGGCAGTCCTCACAGCTTTGGACAGCAACTTTTGATCGATTTTTTGCAGAACTGTATAAAGAATGTGAATGCATATGAAAGACAAGTACCTAGCTATCTAAAATGCCAGTCATAGAACATCCTTACGAGTATGTGCCATATTTGTGGCAACTATATTCTTTACTAGGCCAAAAGAAATTGGGAGCCAGGCAGAAGAAATGAAGGAAACAATAAAGCGTTATATCAGATAATGTTATAAGCGTTATATCAGATAATTATGCCCCCCCTCTGTATAACCCTTACGTAGATTAGCTCAGCGTAGGGTTTCTCAGAGATCCCAAGGGTCGCAGAGATTGCAAAGCGCTAAAGAAGTACTGTTGGTCAAAAGGAGTTGAACTGGCTCAGAACAAAAAGTTTTATCAGGACCTCGGGTGCTTTTAAGAGGTAAATCATTGTAGCCTTCCTGAGGTTGACAACACTGCGCTGGTCGTCAAGGAACAGAAAAAAAAAAAAATCAACTCAATCGGTAAAGCAATTTACAAAGGAATGAAAATGAAAAGGTTTCTACCTTCCCGAAAAGCTCTAGCAATTTACAACGGCCGTTACCACTCTTCTGCCTCCGGTTTCTCTCGGCTATTTCCGCCGAGTCGGTTCTTTCCGGAATCCTTCGGGTATTTCCGCCGACCCTCGGCTGCGTCCACCGACCCTCGGCTGCGTCCGCCGAGAGTCGGCTCTTTCCGCCGACCCTCGGCTGCGTCCGCCGAGAGTCGGCTCTTTCCGCCGACCCTCGGCTGCGTCCGCCGAGAGTCGGCTGCGTCCGCCGACCCTCGGCTGCGTCCGCCGAGAGTCGGCTGCGTCCGCCGACCCTCGGCTGCGTCCGCCGACCCTCGGCTCCTTCCGCCGTCCTTCGGCTGCCTCCGCCGTCTTTCGGCTACTTCCGGTATCCTTCGGCTGCCTCCGCACTCGCTCGGCTATTACCTCCGAGACTCGGCTGCCTCCGTCCAAAGTCGATTATTGCCGGAACCCTTCAGCTACCTCCGCACCCGGCGGCAATTTCTGGAGCCTTTCGGTGCCTTCGCAGCTCTTCGGGTATTTCCGCAACTACTCGGTTTCCGCCGGTGCCCGTCGGCTCTCGGCTGCCTGCTCAGCCGTTTGTCTTCTTAATTACGTCACGACACCATCCCCATCATCTTTTTTCACACAAACCACCAGCACTTATCATCTTACAGCCTTTCCCCCCCCTGCAGTTTGTTGACATGTAGCAGGTGTCTTTACTCACCCCTCTGAAGTGGGAGGTCTCTAGAACACATGTATAAATGGTTTCTGGGTGTAAAAAAAGCTAAATCACAGAGAGAGAGGATTTAAACTCCCTCTGGTGAATTGGCATAATTTTACTAAAACTTACTTTACACAATTACTTGCTACTAGACCTAAATAAGCCAAGCACTTGCCTGTGTTTTCAACAGTCACATCGGACAGTAAAATAATCCATGATCTGGAACTGAATGAATGTAACACAAAACACTAGTCTTGCGCCTCTTGTAGCTAACAACAGAATTTGGCTCTTGTCAATGAAAAGTATTCTCCTGGAATAATGGCAATATGTGTATTGTGTGTGCCAGTAGTGGACACAATCATCATGCTTAGTCTAATCACGTCTCCAAAAACAAAGTACAGTGTGTTTATCCTTACAGTGCATTTGGTGGATCAACAGGAGCACAGTTACTCCTCAAAATTATGTGAGCTTACCTAGTTTGGCCAGGTATATTTCAGCTTCTTATATTAATGTTTGTATTGTCTTTCTATTTCCATAATGTTAGAGCAAGAGCCTATCTATGCTTCAAACAGAACTTCATGATCTAGAACTTCACCAGTTAACTTACATTTTACCTTTCTACACTTAGTGTGTGTTTGGGTCTTGGGTTTAGTTTTGTGGGGTTTCAGGTGTGGGTGTTCAGTTGTTGGTTTTTGTTGGGGTTTTTTTTGGTGAGACTGCTATCAAAGTGGTTGCTTCACTCCTAGTTCAAGTAAACTTCACTAGAAAGGGAAGCTGAAATAAAATCCTATTCCAACTGCCACTGAACTTCACTTTTCTAAACAAATCCAGAGCACACAGCACCATGAATAGAGCAAAAAATCTTCTAAGCAGAAGTTCTGGGTTCTTTTTCACTGATTTTAGTTTTCTACCTGTGACTTCATTCTAAAGAGAAGCAGTAAATCTGAAGAGTGTTTGACATATTTTATTATAAATGATCATTAATACAGAACCAATGTAATCCTTATAAACACCTACAAAAAGCACAAATGCAGGTTAAAAAACATTCTCTAGCATGAGCAGAGGGCTTGTGGCTTTCAGTTTTCACTTTCTATGAGTCTGTTCTTAGGGAAGAAATAATTTTTAAAGCCTTTTTTTTTTTTTAAGTATGCTTTTTCAGTCCACAACAGAGAGTTCCTCTCCCCCAGAGTCCAGGTCAAAGTGCACTACAGTCTTGTCTCTATTAATACCCCCTTTTCTGCAATCCTAACTCATGCAAACAGATAGTCTCACATACAGAACAGCCCCAGCTGTTGCTGTTTATCACCCGGAAATAAATCCAGGACTGCCAGCAGAGGCTTTAGCAAGCCTCTAAACAAATCACTTTACATTTGGCCATTACAGACAAATGCTGTTGCATAACGTAGTAGTTATCTGTCCCCCTAGTTCTGTTCTGCTTTATGAGAACAGAATAAAGCCTGTTTGATATGTGTTTGTGCAGGTATGCTTGACTGAGGGGTAGGGTTGGAGGACAGGCAGTATTGCCCTAACAGTTGAGTATTCTAGGTTATTATTTGCTAAATGGAATTTTCCTTGTCCATCTGCCATTTCTTTTGTGCTATGCTCAATGGAGAAGTAGAATTGAAGGTGCTGTCTTCTAGAGCTTTACCTGCATTTTAAGAGGGAACACCTTTGTGGAGTTACCTATCACTGCATAAAATTGTGTTCCCAGCCTAACATGAGCAGCAAATTAGCTTTCTGTGATCTTTGAACACAAGAATATTAAAAATCCACTCTATTACAAGCATCAAAATGAAAGTGTTTGCCTTCCCTGTGCCTTGGGTTTGTTTTTTTTTGTCTTTTCAAACATATTTCTCTCTTACGTACTGCTGTGATAAACACTGCAGGGTGCTGCTCAGCAACACTTCAGTCAGCTAGTCACGCAGTTCAGTGTGAGCAAGGGGACAGTAAAAAGCAAGAAATAACACTACGCTCCATTTGCAAATTGTCACTCTTCCCATTAGCACACTGTACATGACCCTTCTGGCGAGAGAGGTGTTGATGGTTTTATTCAAAGCATCGTAGATGATTGTACAGAGACTGGACATAGGTGAACACACACATAGGATCTGGCTTGTGTCCCATCACCATCATGTCATCCACTTCTATCAGGCGATCACAGTGAGCCATTTTCCTGTAGTAATAATAAAATAGATAAAGCAAATCAAGACTTAAAGCTAAGACCTGTAACTACTTCCAACATTCATTTGCTGCTCTGATTTGAGCATCACTGAGTCATCTGAGAAATCCTGAGCAACATTTCATTTCACAATAAAATAGTCAGGCTCAAGTTGGAGATTATTTTTGTGACTGTGGAATATTTCTGTTCTTCCACTGTGCTAGATATGATCCAAAGCCTGTAGGGTTTGTTTTTGTCTTTTTTTCCCCCACTGACTCCCATTCACATTCCTGGTATCTGTAGCATGCAGCCCAATGTCACATTCCTTTTCCCAAGCCTCAGTAGGTAGGTCATGTGAGTTTGTGAATCTTCGTTTTTTCTGGTTATTATATAGAAAGATCCAAAAGAATGGGAAAACACAAGAAGAGATGAGATATTCTAATGAAGGCTCATGTGGCTGTTCACCACCTACTGTCTTCAAGGTGTGAGTGACTTGGACAACAATCTCAGATGATCAGGTTGGAGAACAGAAGCCTGACAGATCTGGACCAGCAGAAAGAAATAGATCTGCTGAGGCCTAAGATGAAAAATCACAAGAGTAGGAAGCAATTTGATCAGCAAATACTGGGCACATACTTGGGTAATGGCAATAAGTAAGAGAAGAGCCTTTCCTGGCACTAGAACAAAACAGTTTAAAGGCAATCACAGTTAGGAAGCAGTCATTTCTGTAGATGTCTCTTACCTAATGTTTCCTTCTGTTTATGTGCGTGCTGTCTTCTTTTCTCCCTTGTACTTACTGTTATACATAAACTAAGATAGAAAAAACACCGCAACTTTCCTTTCAGTTATAGACAGCTTTACTTTAGAGATCAACCCATCTACAAGCGTCATAGAATCTCTTTCAACTCACTGACAAGCCACAATTTTTTTTTTTTCCTATATACATGTATGTGTATTAAAACCTTCTAATTCCCAAATGAACTCCTTTTGCCAAGGGCTGTAATAAGGAGACCCAACATTATGCTAAGAATTTTCTAAACTTTTCTCTGGAATGGCAAATGGCAAATCCAGTTCAGTAACTTATTGGTTTAATAATATTAACTTAAAACAAAAACAAAACCAAAAAAAAAAAAACCCCACACTTGAAAGAGCCCCAGATCTTCAGTGTGATGTTACTGGCATCGGAAGCTGTATCAGAAGCTGCAGCAAACTTTAGACATGTATTCCCACATGCCTCAAATTCAAATCAAGTATTAAGCAAGTGGGACTGGCTAAAGAACTACAAATATTTTTTTTTTTTTCCAGTTCCTATGGACTGTCAGTAAATACTGGATGCCTTCTGCTCTATGAAATCAGATTTCTTTTTTGTGATTGATATTGCATATTCATTAAGAACCATTCACTACCTCAAGAACAAAATAACACCACCCACCAAAAAAAACCCCACAAACAACAACAAACAATGATAAACTCCAAACACAGAGAGAAGTAGAGTTTCTGTCCTCTTCTGTCCAGATATAACTCATGAGGCTAATGTTGCAAGTTTACTGTATCAGTGCTATGGCTGGTGAGATTCACAGAGGTGAGAATGCAGAATTCAAGTACTGCCTGAAGACTGTCAAAGAACAGAACACACAACTCCATTGAATTATCCTGTGCCTCGAAAAAATACCTCTGATTTAGATTGCCAAGGCTCCCATTATATGCGTTCTCTAAGCAGAGATTTATTATATTTTTTTTTTTTTGGCATGACACATAAGCTAGTGATACAGAATCTACAAGCAGAATGATTTAACTCTTCACTGCTGCCCAGATGCATTAGACTTGAAGCACTTCTTAGAGATCTAATGTGATACTCACTCAGCCATGGTGAAGGCCAGCTCAAAGTTCTGCTTGCGATTAGCTGGGTCAAGCTTATTATAATCAAAAGCTTCAGGAAAGAAAGAATGCACAAGAGCACAGAATGCCATTCCATCATTCCAGCTTGAGGAGAAGTTCTGGAGATCAATGTGCTGTCATGATAAAAAAAAGTACATTAATGCAGAATGGGGGAACAGCGAAGAGCAGCTGGTTTTGCTCACTGTAGCTTTCTGTCCTTCTCTCCCACTAACCAAAACAACAGCACAGGCTTTATGCTTTAATTCCCCTCTTTGTATATTCATTACATTATTTGTATTCTGGGGAAAAAAGGTACACTCGGCAATCAAAGCCTTTCGCCTGAAATGCCTAGATGCCAAGCAGACACATAGTAAAGGTTCCTGATCCAAAGTCCACAGGAAATACTGGGAAGAATCTTGTGAGCTCTGGAGTCGGCCCAATGCACCAGTATCTGCGGACTAAGGGCATTGCTTATCCCTTGGAAGTATGTAATTGAAGAATGGTTCATTTTGTAGCTGTGAATAGCACTAAAGACTACGCTTGCTTGCTTTACTTTTCAGTAAGGCTCAGTTCAATGCCTGTTTACACACAAATAGGTAGAAATAAAAGTTATGCCTACTCCAAAACCTGACTCTTTAAAACAAATACTTGTTACTTTCAACTGCCACAGTGAAAGAAACATATTTGGACTTGTCTCATGCTGCTTTCCCACCATGTAAAATTCAAACTCCAGCTTTTCTGGCAAACAGCTAACAGTCTTTACCACTAGTTCTGCTTACACACACTGTAATTTAAAGTTCAACAGTAATAAAGCACATTTTACAATAATGTTGAAAAACATTACACAAAAAAAATATAAAAAATGTCCTTCTCCTGGAAATTGCAGTTTAAGGCTAGGGAAAATTACTAAAATCTCAACCGCTGAATTCTTTTAGCTACACTGATGTTACCTCATACAAATGACCTCACTAACACTATGTGATTCAACATCAACCATTTTACTACAGATTCACTTGTCTAATACCAGTAGCGACTACTTTGGTCTGCTGTGTAGCAAAAGGGTCATAATCTCCACGTATTGGCAAAATGTTATTCAGATCTTGTCATATGTAATAAGAATGCAAAACTCACAGCCTGCAATCAAGAAAAAATGTGTGAGTGTATACTGAGGTCTATATTCCTAAGCATAAAAAAAAAAGCTTTCAGACAAAAAAAAAATAAATGCATTGCTTTGACAGACGTACAGCATCTTACTCATGCTATCACTGACTGTCTTGAAGTGCTGCCCATGCAAACCATGATGTTTGCATTACCTGCACAAAACTTGGTGACCTTGAGGAAGTTAACTCATTGTCTAGTATGTTTTACATTCATTTTTTGAGTAAGCTTTTTTGACAAATTCTCCTGGAATAGAGACAGCTGAAAGTGTTATCATGTCTTCACCTGGTATCCTGTGGTTTTTGAGCGACACCAGTCTAATAGAATTTGTTTAATGCTGCTAGCGCTGGCAACCCCAAAACTCTGCGACCTCTTCAGCTTAGCTCTGGATCCTCCTTTTCCTCTGGAAAATTAACAAAGACCAGATTAAATTACATTCTAGAAAATTTAAACCTACTATGCAACCATGCCCAGGTCAGCACCTGTCCAGGTGATATTTGAGAAACACATTGCTGAAACTTCAACTTGTTGGTCCTGCAAGAAAAACTCCTTTTCATTTCATTAAAGCCAGGATTTCAAGCCCTCTTCTATTTAAATCATACCCACATCATGGTGCATAAAGAACAGTCCATGCTTTTGGTCCTTAATGAATGGCAACAGAAAGTCATTATATTCCCAGTCCCAGCCTCTTATAATGACAAAGATGGCAGCTTTCACAGCACTCTTTCCTGATAAAAGGTACGTGCTTCTTCTGCTGAACAACTCCAAAGCCAGAGGAATCTGTAGTTGTGGATTTCCAGGGCTCAGTCTGTGAAATCAGCAATGCTATATATGATTTCATGTTGTCCCTTAGCTCAAAATCCTACATTGAGGGAGTCCTCCTACCCGGCTATCTTCTGCTGGCAATGACTAATTAGTTTCCCTTTAACAAACCCATTCTGGAGACAAGGAGTGTGACGTACTTTCCACCATCTTGTTCAAATTTCTCAAAAAGTGCTTTCCTGGCCTGTGTTCCTGTAGTCCGTGGAAGTGTCTGAGACCGCACCAGTTCTCTCCTCCTTTCAACTTGGCGATGTGCAGTGGGAGGAGAGGAGTGAGAGCTGGGGGTCACATCACAGTAAGTGTCAGTGGCACTGGAGAAACAGAACATGAAAAGTATGTAGTTAAACAAAAAAGTGAATCTCTGCAGTGCCAGGAATCAGTATAAAGGTCCAACTGTTGCCTATTCTAAACCTCCCAAAACAGCCATTTCAAGAGGACATGGACGAGTCAAAAACAATTTAAGTAAAAGTTTTATTGACAGACAATAACACTTAAGTATAGAAGAGTCTAAGGTACAATAGCTGGACAAGTGACAAATGCTTTGTAGCACTAAGTAGAACAACAATAAAACATTTTTAAGAAAAAGAAAAAAAAATATCTGTGGCCGCACAGAAGCACTAAATCCTTTAATTTCCACCTTTGGTGTTCCTGGAGGGTAAGTCACATTTTTAAAACGGAACTTGAAGAGTAATTCAGGAAGTACTTTTGAAATTTTTACTTACAGTGCACAGAATTCTGAGCTCATGTCAATGTCACTTCACAGACTGCAAATTGGTAATTTGATTGAGAAACACAGGATTACATTTGTGTTTATGTGAGCCATAAACCACTTCATCAGCATTAATGAAATAAGCCACATACCACATTTGGAAATATTCCCCATGACAGATAGGGAAACTGAGGCAAAGAGCAAGGACATCAGTGTCACACATTAATTTCTGGTACAGATGGAGGTCAGATCTGGCAGCAAGTTTCCTATGGTGCTCAGTGTATCATGACTCAAATATCAAAGTAATTATGCTGGAACTAACACAAAAACTGTAATGCCCAATTTAGGATAATTTTCAAGGCAAATGCAGGCTCATTTTAAGAGATCTAAATTGGCTTTCTCCTCATTTTCCTTGATGGATATTTCGCATGCTGAGTATGCCTGTATATGCCAGTAGTAATTGTGATACTATGTAACCCTATGCTAAGCAACTACAACCCCAAGTTAATCAAGAATGTGTAGTAGTTCTTAGTCCTTGGCAAGGCATTTATTTACATACAAACTAAACTCTAGGCTAGCCAAACTAAGGATATTTGACAGCAGTCATATGTTGGTTTCCAAAAATAAGCCCCAAGTACAAATTTCAACACAGCTGAGTGTTTTCAAACAGCCTGACAACTTGCTCTTCCTAACAAAAATCCACTGCTAGCACTGAGAGTTTTACTGACCAACACTGTAACAATCTTGAAATCCACAGATAGGTTTGCTTTAAACTGCTCTACAAAAGATTTTTTTATCCCTTCCCATCTCTGTCCCACTTTGCCCTCAGGAAAACTTACAACCTTTAATGGGCTATAAATACAACATCAGGGACTCACCTGTCCTCCAAGGCAGCAGAACACCTGTCCCTTGAGACTATACTGACCACAATGGCCTAACAGAATTTCAAGAAAAAATGTGTACCTTTCACCAGTTTTGGTTCCACTACTTGTCCCATAGCTTACAGTTGAGACAGCCTTAGTGACAGAAGTGGCGTTCTCTGTATAAAAGCAAGAAAACCAAGATGCATCAGGGCAGAAACTTCTTTCACCTCTTTTCCTTATACATTTTAAAACCATTTCCTGATAAGAGACACATTGATTTTTACTTACCGCAGTGAAAAGCTGCAGATCTCTGTCTAACTTCCTGCTTAGACTTATTTCAGGCCCTTATGCAGACCTCAGAGGAGAGCACAGACTCCAAAGGTTGCAAAAGTGGCTTAAAATCAACTTTACATTTTCCTTCCCTCACCTCTGAGGTTCTACCTTTTGTGCTTTGCCTCTTAGAAACCAGCTCTGGACTTCAGCTATGTTCTGTAAATCCAGAACAACGGAGTGGTTTGCCCAGTTTTAACACACTAAAACCAAAACTTGTTGCATAAGGCAGCAACTCATTTATTGAAGGCTCCTTCTGTAAACAAAGAAGAAAGACTGACATCTTAGAAACAACCCAACCTGATCACTGTCCTGAACTCTCCCCACTGCTTACAGAAGGGATTCAGATCAACCACACTTCTCATGGAAAACAGCCTGGTAAATGCTAGCATACAGACCTGAGAAATTGGGGACCACAATCAATTGGTAGATATTTGTGAAAATCTCAAGAGGTTTTAGGCTGAGGAGGAGTGTGATCCTTATTCTGGATAAGCTACATCTTTGCTAAACTGACAGTTGAGATCACTGTGAAATGCCAGAATATTGTGTAGACTGTGACAGCTTGGTGACATCACTCAGAGGTAGGAGACTACTTAACTGCTATTCCTCTCAAAGCAATTTGCTTCAACATCCATAGGGTGGGCCCACCGCTTTCCAACTGCCCTTACCTTACACTGACTGTGTTCAGTCAGTTTTCACTTGGTCAGCCAAAATCTTCACCACTCAAACTGTCTGTTCTGCCACACTTTACTGCCACCTTTTGTTTCCACTGAAGAGATTGCCTACCAGTACACATGTACACCACTGTGCAAATAAGGATAAGTACCCCTTGCTACCTGGGATACTGAATCTGCATGCAATCTTGTTAGCTATTTTAATATTACCATTTACCTACTAATCGGAACTACATGCTCAGATCTGAGTCCTCCAGACACGGAGCATGGAATCCCTCTCAATGTGCATTGCATAAAGACAAGCTGATAGGAACACTCACCTCCAGTGGCAGATAAATCCATTGCTCTCACTGTACTTGAATTCCAGGCCTTCACTGAAACAGCAGAAAAAAAGACAAAGGAAGGCTTTGATACATTCTTTGCTTTAATATGATAAAAGTTGAAAGAATAATCTGCAAATAATCACCTCCTGCAGGCAATTCTGTCTGGTGTCTGTCTGTAATTACTGACCCATACATATAGTCTGTTCTGTAAGGAGAATCTGTAAGATTCTGCAGTCACTCTGACTTGTGTATATGTGTTAGTCGGCCATTGGAGGTCATTCATTCCTCCAAGTGACTGCTGAATCTACTAGCCAGATATCTACCCTAACTTCTCTAGGGGCCTCAGGTCTCAAAGCCCTAAAAACTCCTGCAAATTTCATTGAAATAGCTGGCCATGTTAAAGAGACACTTAGTCAGTAATTGTGCTAAAAGATAGACTGCACTATAAACTCAACTATATTAGGCAGCTCAAATTCTCAGCAGATGTAACATTATAGTCTAAAGCTCTACCTAGGACCCATAATACTCTAAATCAGTGTCCCACCATGGGATGTGTAGCCACAGAAATGAGGTTTCGTAATTACCACTAGGTCACAGGACACTCCCCGTAGCACCAGTTTCTTGAAGTAAAGAAATGGGACACTGCTTCAACAAGCAAATTATTTTTGTCACTTTTACCTGACTGGTTAGAAGTTTTCACCGCCATTGCATTTTGGCTCTTGCTCTGACCCAGAAGGCGAGCAGACACATTAGTTGTTCCTGTTGAACTGACAGTCTCTCCTGAAAACTTCTCTGATATTCTGGTTACTGCGGTAACGGGAACGTGGGGCATCTGTAAGGTGACTGCAGGGGCATGGGCTTCAGGGGAGGAGTCTGACATGTGAAAAGAGGTCAGTTCAAGGGAGACTTTTGCCTGACCTAGGGAATAAAGAGAAAAGGAGAGAGAGAAAGTAATTTGCGGATTTGTAACAAAGTTACAAACTAAATTCCATGCAACAACTTTATTTTTCATGAGTCCCTGGAATTATTCCACCTAGTGTTCCCTGTGGGAATTACACCATTTACAGCATGCTGCAGAAACAACCCTGGTGTAAGTGATCCTTGCAGCAATCATGCCTGTCCTACATGAATCTCAGCAAGAACAACTTCTTCAGATCATTAATCCACTATCATCTGCATTTGGTAAGCACCTCCTCTTCCTCTGTGCAGCCCCTGCCCCCAGTCTCCTGCTGTGGGTTAGGGGCCAGCATTCTTGTTCTTTTCATGGTTTTATGAAACACACTGTGCCTCAGTTTTCCATAGAGTAGAGATGGTAAGTCTTTCCTCCACTGAAGGACGACGGAAACAGACAGATAATTTGCAAAATGTTTTAGGATGCAAGGCTACAATGTCACCCAGAATAGCAGGCTTTATTATCACTACTGCCCGAAGATGATGTGACAGTACTAGTCTCTAATTTACGAAACACCATAGCGCAAGCTTAACAATAGGGTTAAAGTTTATAAGCTAAGTAGGAAATAAAGTTAAACAATATCAGTGCCACTGTATAATATCCATGCTGAAACCATAGCAGATTCTAGTGTTTCCACTATGTGAGAGTTGTTCTATGACTGCAAAGATCAGGTATTTTACAAGTAGTGTTATTTCATTTCATGCCCTGTTCCTACCTGATGAAGACTGATGCCCATTTTCAATGATGGAAGAACTAAAAACTCTTCTAAACTCAGGTTTGTGGTGGTCATCCAGGTCTACACTCTGTCAGAATAGACAACAGACGTGACAGCTGAATTTCAAACAGCAGCACAAGTTAGAAGAATATCCAGACACACCTACCAAGAACAGGTCTTCCTTGTGTTAGCGACCACAATACAAGAAGGGAACAATTATCCCCCATGAGCCAAACCTGCAAACTGAGCACTGGCAATGCAGGACTTGTACCAGTCTTCACATACTTGTGAACCCACATACTCAGAACCCACGTACCTAGGAGGGGTCTTCTACTTTTTTTTTGGATAAAGATATCATCATCCCCTGTGAAGGACGTAAACAGAAGATTCCACAGAATAGTGAAAAGATGACTGATATTGCATAAGCGCTTAATGTTCTGTGGTTTTTTTTCTGTTTGCAGCAGAAAAAAACCCTACCCCAGCAGTGAAAATCCCACACCTTCAGAAAAAGTAAGGACCAGATCATGAAATTAGAAAGAAACGCAATTTTTATGTCTTCTCCGAGCCTCTAAGGTGCATGTCTGTTTTATCTTCAAGCTTTTGCCTGCAACAAGATCCAATTGCATAAGAATGACAGACAAATGAGATTCCTCCCTCTCAAATGAAAGATCTCAGTCATCCAAAGTCTTTTGTAAAAGCATCAATTATGAAAAGGGCCATGGTAAAAATAATTTGATCTAGAAATGCTGTTTATCTGAAAGGTACCTCCCTCTCTCATTACATATGCCAGAAGAAATTGATGCTTCACTATAGTGAACAGCAAAGCCACCACCGACTCCCACAAGGCAAGATTTGACACTGTGTTCCTTGCATATGAAGAGATCATTGATGCATAAGAAATGGAGAATAATGAAATATGTGAGGAAATGCAAACAAGGCTCCTAGACAGCAGCAAAAACTGCACCATATTATCCCCTTAAACGTCACTGTCCATCAGGTAACACAAGTATTCTCTATCTGTAAACTGACCCTGCAGCCTGAAGAAAAAGTCTTGAATGCCAGGAGTGCATTAGAAAAGCTTTTGCACGTAGAGTAATCACTGAAGAAAAACAGTACCAGCACCTTTCACTAAACCTTTTTTTTTTTTTTTTTAAGCAATGCTGGATAAAAATGGACAGCAGGGAACAATTCTATCTTGGCAGCTTCAGCAGGTCATAGCGAATGTCACAGCGAATTAAAACAAAACAAACAAATAACAAGAAAAATAATCTAGATGAGAATAAAGGCAACCTTGGAATGCCATCATTCCGAAAAGACACTTTCGGGAAGTGTAAGAGAATAATAAGAAGTCTGGCAGTACCAGACTTTATCTATCAAATACAGGAGTTGAGATGGTTTCAAATCATAGTATGCCATGCTAGGTGACTGCTGGATCACTTAATCTCCCTGCCTGTATACCCCAGGTCACTATGTCTCATGCAATTACTCCCAGGCTAGCTGTTGAGTTCCATGAGGTCACCACAGAGAGATACCAGTGGGTAATATTGTTATAGATCTTCCCAGGTGGTCATAGCCAGCTATTCATCTCTCTGTTGCTTTGACCACTGCAGGCAGGTTCTGTGCAGCAGTCTATCCAGCAGCGTGTCCACGTTTCACAGAAACTCTTCTGACAGTACAAAACCGGAAAACTCTTACAGTATTTTTAGTCCTCTCTGTTCACAAAGGCATCATGCTGAACCATAAACACCATGGAAAGATCATAAGTGATAAAGCTCCTGCCAAAATGTAAGATCCAATCAACAAAGGTCAAAACTTTTCCTTTCTAACAATCACAGGCAGGTAAGGGAGACCTCAGTGCCTGCAAAGGATGACGAACAGCAACAAACTGCTCAGTGAGGGATAAATTCTCAGTAGTGCAGCTATGGCTCCAAGATCCCATTTTAAAATTAATTCTTCAAACATACCCTATTTTCTACCTTTGCAAAAGCAGCTCTCACATTCTGACCTGGTTAGAGAGACAAATTAAAATCTTGCATTGAAATACCAGAAAAACTCACCCACAAATCACAGTGGCTAATGGCCATTTAAAATTCCACCTAAATCAGCACTTAAGACTGTTGTGTACTAGATCTCATGGACAGCACAGCAGAGATTGCCTGAAGATTAGAATTAAAAGGAGATTTGTGTCCTTACTTCTGAACTACCTTTGGAACTCTCTCGCTTCATTTTTTTTCCAATCAAATTACCTTGAAAAATAATCTAGCAAAATTAGAAAATAACGGTTCAGACAATGAAGATGCTCAGGATTTCCAGTATCCAGTCTGCAATCTGCAAAAGACAGTCTTAACTCTTATCCCAAGCATTTTACTACAAATATTGAAGGCAACAGAGCCCAGTCTTTTCTTGGTATAAACAGTGCACTGACCACATAGTAAAAAGGAACTCAACCAATAAATCTTTTCAGGAGCAAAGCAGCACATCTTGATTTGCTACTATTCCAGGTCTGTATTATTTGTTCCTCATACTTACAGAAGTATTTATTAAGGCTAGAAGTATCACCAGTTTTATCACAGGTACTTGTTTATCTGAAAACATACACCGTATCATTATGGTACTCTGTTTCAAGTGCTTTGGTCATACAATCGGAACTTGCAAGCAGCGGAGGGAACACTTTCTTCATTACACAAAACGTGGGTGACCATCGCAGCAGCCAAGGCTTGCTCTTTAGTCATTTGAGCACAGCCACATCAGAGTCTTACCGACAAAATAATGTTTTCACTGCATGCATTTGGTGAAATGCAGTACTGAAGTTCCTTCTCGGTCAGCTATACTAACTCTGGAAGTTATCCAGCCTTCTGGGGAAAATTGTTGGGAGGGCACTGAAGAACTTTCAGTACGTAAGTGATCTTCTCTGAACGCCTAGAGCAAAGTGGGAAGGTTCCAATCCAAACAAAAGTTAATTCTGTGTTTTAACACAGACTGATACGTAAAGCTAGACAGTGCCATAACCTTGATACAAGATTTTTCACAGAGCATGAAGTAAACACTACAATGTAGGCAGTAGTGATGGAGGAGGTGAGATGGTGTGAGGAACCATACCCCCTTGTCCCTGCCATGTCAGTCATCTCACTTCTGTTCCTTGCAACGCAAACAAGTGTGGATGGCTCCAGGGAACAAGAAGGAACGGATCTGAAAGTCGTGTGCATGCTGCTTACTTTCGTCACATGGGGTAAAAAGCTGAGACTATGTTGGAGTGATGCGTCAAGCAGCAATTTTACGTTTTCACTTGCCTAGCTGCGGGAAGTCCTATGCCCCCTTCTTGAGTCAGGAGGAATGAAATGATCTGAAATGCAATACAGACTCTCTGATCATTTGCACCAATTTAACATTGAGTGCATTTCATTTCCAAGCTTTTATTTTCCATCACCCAAACCTGGATACACCACAGACCAGCCTTTCAGGCTTCCACAGCCTTGAAGACCCCTTTAGACATGGCTTAATCCAGAAAGCCAAGTCTCTAGTATTGCAGTTTTTATGTGGCTGAACCACAGTCTGGCTGCCTCCTCCTGGTGTAGAGGATTGTACAGGAGCTCTCAACTCTTCCCATAGAGCCAGACACATAGAAAAAGTCCCAGTGTCAGATGAGCTTCCTGCTAATTGAGATTTCCACACACCAAGTTAAAAGGCTCCACTGAGCTGCAGAAACAGTTTTATCACTGGGAGGAATATGTGTGTTTGTGGTAGCTTGGGTCACGGAGACCATGACAGCTTGCACAAGGCCCACCTTTCAGGGACAAGCTGCAGCAGTGTGGGACTGGTTGTGCAGCAAACCTGCCTCACTGCAGGATGCTAAGGCATGTTACTGCCTGGTATACACTGAGCTGTTCTCCATTATGAGCTTGCCAACTGGCAAACAGCATTGCTAGCACACAGATTCCCCTGAATCAAGTCCAGAAAAGATACACAGACATTCACATACGTATGTATATTGATAGCTGAGACTGCCTCAACTTCTCTTCTTACTTCTAACCACGCTGAACTGACTGGTGGCTACCGCTCTAACCAAGATCCCAGTCTGACCAAGCAGTGCCATAACTGGGAACAACTCCAGGTAGTATCAGGGCCAAGACTGTATCTCAGAGCATCTCCCAGAAGCCCATTGACCCTGCACTGCAAAAAAAAAAGGAGCCTGGTGTCCCTAAACACTCTCTTCATGTCATCACAGAGCCTGGCAACATCCGTGAAGCACCTGCTCAGGCACCCTCTTGGCCCTCCCACTCGCCGCCTCCCTGTCCGCAGCCAGCACTTACTTGGCTCCGGACAGCCATCGCTTGTTTAGCACGGCTGAAGAACCTGCCGCCGGCCGAAGCCTGTCCCGGATTGCTCCCAGCCGCCTTGTCCGCCCACTCCTGCAGCAGCCCCGCCGACCGGCCGAGGGCCTCCACCTGTCGAGACAGGCGCTCCAGCTGCGCCCGCAGGCGCCGGTTCTCCTGCTGCAACTCCGAGACGGTGTGTGCCAGAGGGCTGGCGAGGCGCAGCACCTCCTCTACCTGCCGGGCTACCCCCTGCTTGAAGACTTGGATATCCATGTGGATCTCCCGGACGGCGCCGCGCAGCGTGTCCTCGTAGCGCCCCAGGGCCTCGCAGACAGTCTGCGCCTCCCGCCTGTTCGCATCCTCGGCCTCGCTGGCCATGACGGCCCCGGAGCGCTAGCGGCAGAAGCCCGACCAGCTCCCCTTCCGCCGCCGCCGCTTCTCTTGCCCCCGGAGGGCGCCCTCTGCCCCCCGGCAGCCCTAGACAGACGGTCCCCGCTGCGGGCGGTCCGCGGCCCGCTCTCAAGGCGCGAAGGAAGAGCCCCGCAGAGNGCCTGCCCGGGCTGCCCGGCTCAGCGTGTGCTCCTTCAAAGCTGGGGATGTAATTTCAGGAGGCAACGATGGAGAGGGAGGGTAGAGGGGGCGGGGGCACGGGCTTGTTCGCAGCTGCCCAGGACTGTGAAGGCCTGAGAAGGCCGGGCGGGGTGGGCTGCGGCCCCCGTGTGGGCATGGGAGAGGAAACTGTGGGAGATGGGGGTCGGGTTGGAATGAAAGAGAGACGAAGTGAGAAGAGGAGCGAGTATCTGGTCCTTCCTGGGTTGCTTGAATGATGATGCTTAAGTAGGCACAGTTTATCTCTTCCGCGGGGCGCACTGAGGTAAAGGTAGAGGAGAATTGTCTCTGGGAGAGTAGAGAAACGCACGTGCATGTGCCTTTGGACATGGATGCTGAAGGCTCACATGTGCACACCATGTGCATCTACACACACTCACCCACACGCTCAGTATTTTCACACTGTGAGCTGCAATTCGATGGGCATTATTTAGTACTAGACTGCTAAATTGTCCAGCAGATCCCACACATGTGCATGCGAGATGAGATACACGTTTCTGTCAAACTAGACAGGGCCATGACAGAGAATGTTTGCAGGCTTGTTCTTTATTGCCCACTGCTCCACAAGACAATACCTCGTGCATAAAACCTCACAGGTAATCTAGAAGATACTTTAACCAAATTGAGACTATCAAAGTTAGTCTACATGTGTTCAGCGCTTTGTATCAGGTAGCTACAACTTTTTTGGTACGGTATTACTGAATCCTTGCCTCTTCCTCTCAGGAGCACTGCATTCACATGCAAAACTAATTCACTTACACATCTACAAGATGCCTAGACTCACAGATATTTGTCAGAATACTACAGAGATAATCCCTGCAGGTCTGTGTCAGAACACTCCAGGAGTGAAACAGGACAAAGATGCACACTGTAATTTAAAGCTTTTTGCACTTGACAAATTTTTGCATGTACAAACTTAGGTTCCTCTGTGGACATGAGTGTGTGTATTTGTACATAATATTTACCCATTTATCTAAGCTACCGATAGCTTTAAATACCAACTTATCTCTTCCCTTTTTTCCAGTATCATTGTATGCATTCCTTTTCCTTGCCTGCCCCTTCTCTTACCCCAGGCTCTTTTGTGAGGCCTATTTTTACAGCATTGAAATGCTGTTGTAGAAAAATGCCGGTCTTAAAGATAATGACTGCTTTCTTACAGAAAGGAGTCATCATTTAACAGCTGTCAACAGTTGTTCTCTTAACAGGGCCTGTAAATCTAGAATGAGCAGGGCAAGTTACGGGAATTCTGCCTAGACTTTTAACCCCACCTTGAAGTGACAAAAGGTTTGCCCGTAAGCTTGGATTAATCAGCATTTGTGTTTAAAACATACTATAAGGACTGTTAGTGTCAAAGTGGAGCTGAAAAATACTATTTGTAAAAGCACTGGATTAAGAGGGCAACTTCACAGCATCAGACAATGCAGAGGGAATGACATCACTGAAAAACATACATGTCCACTTGAACTCTGATTCAAAAAGATGCATATGCCTGCATCCAAATTTGCATCTGATTGGCTTTATTCTTAAAGACAGATACTCCTGTTCTGCTGTACTTCAGCATAACACAAGAAATGTGGACATGCAGTGCCAAAGCAAGCACAAGTCACATCAACACACGTGCAAAAGACCATACACTTTGCCCTTCCTGTGTGAAACATGATTACTGCCGAAAGGCAAGTGCGCATGCAAAAAAATTAAGTGTCCTCAATGTGTGGAGTTTGCCAGTGTGTTGTGTGCTGATCGACACAACACACTGCAGTCCTAAATCCAGAGCCCTTAAAATCAGTTGTACACTACAGCTGCATTATCGTTAGTGCTTCATTGTCAAATTTCCTTACTTCAGATTTTTTCCCCTTTCGATGTCATTTGGAAGTTTGTTTTGTTTTCTGAACTGTTTTAGTTCTAAAGTCTCTTTTAATTCGTGTTAGCAGACCAGTCAGAGCAGGGACTAGCCACCGGACTCTGGTCTTCCCTCTGCCACCGGCTTTCCAGAAATCATTGGGCAAGCTATTGAATCTCTGGGACTATTGAGGCTTGAAGGCCCTTTGCACTTTTCTGCCAAAACTGGGGTGACAGGAAGTGGATGTGACTTCAGTTTGCTGTAAGGCTTCTTTAAAAAGCCAGGATCATATAAAAAAAGAAGTAGGTTCCTACTTCACAATTGCTTAGATACATGATTGGGTTCTGTGAGCTAATCTTCCTAGACAGCACTATTGACTTTTACATTTGAAATTACAATTAGGCATTGCAGAAAACAGGCTGATACATCAGAGAACTTTCCACATTCCACCCTTTGGGGTTAATCCTCTGCAGGAAAGCCTGGCATCATGCCTATCACCTCCCACTAGCCAGTATCTGAAAACAGATGCCTGTCTGTTTACTCTCATTGGCCAGATGAGGTGTACTTCCAAAGCTGATGGGGCTATACCTGGATGAAACTAGTGTAGGAAGAGTAGAGGATTACAGCCCACTGTTTGTGGAGTTGTTCTGCCCAGTCGAGGAAGGAGATAGATAGACTCCCTTTCTTCTCACAATGATCTTGCAACTTGCACTTCAGCTGACCTTTCCATTCTTTCTTAAGTGTCACCATCCTTCCTCCTCCAAATGACAACACTGAGGAAGAAAGTGAAATACCATTTTTCCTTGCATGTTTCAATAGCTTGTCTTTTCTCTCCCTTTCTTCTACAAATAGCTTTTCTCAATCCTTTCCATGCCTTCTTCTCTATTACCTTATAAAATCTTTCTCTTGCCCCACTAGTCATCGCTTTTCCCACTATGGTCACTCTGCCTTTCATGCAACTTCTTCCAGCAGTGTTTTAACATGAAGTTCCCAGGCAAAGGATCTAGGGAGCAAGAAGGTGGGAGAGCTTGGAAGGTAGGAAAAGAAACCTGAATTACATCACACAAGCGTGATGGAATAAACAGAACAATATGGCAAATTTAATTCACTACATCTTGCAGATTCTGAAAGGACCATGCATGTGTTTTTGTGTGACCAGTACTGTTTGCCTATATAATGTGTAGTTGTGACCATGTGCTTTTGTGAGCTGAACCACAAGCTGGGGGATCCTCACCTGAAAATAAGTTTCTAGACTAGTCTTAAGTCATACTAATTTCAGACCTTGAGAAGACACAAACTTCTAAAAGTGACTAATTGAAAAGCAAAGTAATACACCAAAATTTACTCAAGAAGGTTTTGAAGAGGTGTCTTAGGTATAGAAAGTCTTCAGATAGTTTAAATAACAGAAGCAGAGTCTGAAGTGGGATGAGTGGAGCACAAGTGAACAGTTACTGCTCAGATGAAATTTCACAGCCTGACAGCATGGGAAATTATTACAAGATTTTAGCAATCAAAGGAGCATAATTATTCTAAATATTAAAAATCAGTTATGTTCTTAGTGACTTATCTTAGATCTAATCTGCAAATCTTATTTGAAAACAGCTGAAGATAACAATCACTTTATGTGGGCTAATAGCCAAGAATCCTCAGTTGTTTAACATAACTGACAGGTAACTCTTCTATGTCATCCTTGCTTGGCACCAGGAATTACCACAACGCTGAAATGATGATGGCAGAAGGTAAAAGAGCGTGTGCAAAAGGCACGTGCCTGCAGATAATATGTGTGATCACATATATCCAACAGGCAGCAAAAGGAGCAGCCATTCCCCAACTTGTGCAAGGTCTTTTAGCTCCTTTGTCCCTATTCACTCACCACAAAAAGGACTAACAGTCCCTGTTACACTTCAGCGTGCCAAGCCCTGTAAAGGGTAAGATTTAAGAGACAGCAGTTGCTGCCATGGCTGCGAACTTTGTTTTCTCAATACTGATCTCGGGTGGCACTGAGACCTGATCAACCTCTCCTCAGGAAATCGCTATCCGATCGTGTGTCTGACAGCGTTCCATGGGCAGTTCCAATTCTTTCCAGATCAGTGTTCTAGCTTTTTGTGGCAGAAGGCAACTTGACACTCTGGCCTAGCTCCAGCTAACACAGGGCTGCCAGCCAATGGGAAGACCTCAGAGATGGGACATTTTTTTGTCAGCACCTGTCTCAAAGCACTCTGTTACAGAAGTGGAAAAAAAAATCTATGGTTACTTCACCAAAACCAGTTCCTTAATCACATCTCCTCCCTAGCACCTGCTTCATCATGCACAGCATCTTGTAATATGGCTTATTATTATCCCTTATTTTCCACAGCACTCAACTTAGCCAGTTTAGGAGTCAGATGTGACACCACTGAAAATCTTGAGACCGAGGCAGAGGCAGGCAAAAGGGAGAAGTAACTGCAAGACTTACAGGGCTCTGGTGCTCTGTGGGAGTGACCTAAGACAAGGGTCTCACAAGCAAATCCCTGGGAGGGAGGATGAAAACTTACTACTGTAGTAATTGACCTTTGGATTTTGTATTTGAAAGGAGCAGAGTCACCCAACACTATGGGAAGTCAACAACTCCATGGTTAGCATCCTGACATCACATCAGACTGGGACTCTGCTGCATGCTTCCATGGCTGGGGACCTCCCCTTGTGGAGCTGCCAAAAGCTGTGCAAAACTCCAGCTAAAACTGCCAGTGCTTTGCTCCCAAATCAGCTAATTGCAATCTGCAGTATTCATTCTAAGAAACACCTTTGCCAAGCATCTGTCGAGATTCAGAAATGCCAAGAGACGAGTAGTATGCTGCTCTTGCTCATACCACGAGTGTAATCTACTGCTGGGTACCCAACTGTCTCACTCTGCATTCCCCAAACACTTCATAAACTACTCCAGCTTACGGAATTCTTCAGCGCACTTTCACCATTTATCAGACCAGGGCCTGACAGTGGCTTTTCTGACTGATGCTGCTGGTTGATGAGCTCCTCAAGCATGCACAAACCCTTCAACACACTCCTGTGTACCACATAAAATTCCCACTGTTTGGATAGCGGCCTGACCAGTATGTCAGCTTGTCTCTTTTCCCAACTGGGGTTCCTTTTTTCCTGAATGCTCTGCTTTTCTGCCTTTTTATCCTTCCCACCTTGCTATGACTTGTCCCTCTCTCTCCTGTTCTACTGCAAACTGATTTCATTATGTCTCCTCTTGGAGGGATATCACGAGTGGTTTGGTTTTCTTTGGTTGGGGTTTTTGTTTGGGTGTGTGTGTTTTTTTTTGGTTTGGTTTAGGTTTTTATTTAAGTATCTGATCATAAGTTAAACTAGAGCCCAAACACACTGTCATGAGAAAAGACAGGGAAACTGGGTGAGGAGAATATTGGGATGGGCATGCTGTAAGTACATAAGAAGGAATGTTAACAGGGAAACTAAAAATAAATGGGGGATACAGATGAATCCTGATGTAACTGCTTTGACCTCAATGGAGTCATATTTTGTTTCCACTGAGCCATCGCTTCTAACTCTGGCTTCCTGTGTGATCCTTCATAAGTAGCTAAACATGCTCTAATTCACTACCTCTGTTCTTCCGTTATTGCTGTTCAGGTACTTCTGAACTAAAAAGGACGCTATTTCCGCTACTCAGAAATTTGCAGTCACAAAACTACTGAGGACTGTGCAGGAAGACTACATTTTAGCTATAGCAAGCAACTGTAATAACAAGAGTACCAGAGCATCTTTTGGACATATAAACATGTAAAGCCTTATGGCAGATACTGAATTTAAAGGCCACTTCAGTATATTCCCAGAAAAACAGCTATTCAAAGAATAAAAAGGGGGCAGTGGTGAGACACAATCTCAAGGTGATTATCCTCTCTTAAATTCTTAAACTGTATCATCAGTGAAGTAATACTGATGCTAGTCTTCTGACGATACATATATTTAATGCAAACCCACTATAAGAACAAGCCTGAGTTTCCTGATACTTAAGGCACTGGCTACACTAGCATTCCTTATTTCACCTCTCACTTGTGACAATTATGTCAAGACCCTTCACGAAGTTCTATTTCTCCAATACTGAACTGCATTCCTCTGCTTAATTCCATTGTTTACAAACAAAATAAAGGACTGTCTCCCATTGATGACAGTGGTATCTGAATGAACTGTAAGACCTTGACTCTAGCGTATGTATTGGGTTTGGGTGAGATGGGAGTGGGAGCTAATATCTAGCCAGCACCAACTGTCTTAGACTATCTGAAGTTACTAAAATTAAAAATATGTACATTCAGTGCAGAGTCAGTTGCCCAAGCCCCTGCTGTATAACAGCATATAGCATGCTGATGATATAAGGACACAGGTAACTTCAAGAGAGTTTACACATCAGTGCTTTGGTCACAGTATCATAAATACTGGACGCTCCACAGATTATAATCTGGAACATGGAGAGGCAATTGGTCCAGATGGCCTTCATCCAGCTACCAGGACTGCAGGCTGGTCAACTGACAGACCAAACTAAGCAGGAAGTTATTTTGGGGGAGGGCAGGAGCATAAATTTGTATAGACAGAAAGAGAACATGCCATGGCCACCACATACCCAGCACTGTGCCTTGAGTTACCTGGCTGGGCACTTACAGAGCTTGGTCCTCCGTGATGGCTGGCATTCAAAAACTGAGGCTTGTTTGACATCGGAAGTGCAGAGAATTCAACATCAAAAAAACCAGAAGCAACTAGGAACCATTTCCCTCTTCCTCAGGCATCTATGTGAATAACAGTTCCCATGCTTTTACCAACTATTTGAACAGCTTGTCTGAGCATGTCACACTAGCAAGTAATCACATTTTGCCAAAGCAAACACAGGCAAAACACAGACATCTGGTCACCTTCCTCAAGCAGCTTTGAAGCAGCCAACAAACTGTTAGAAACAAACCCCGCATCTTCAGAAGGTGAGAATTAAGGTCTAGGTTAAGAGATCTTCCATGTCCTCCTCCTCCTCCTCCCCTACTCTGAATCATAGAATGGTAGGGGTTGGAAGGGACCTCTAGAGATCATCTAGTTCAGCCCCCCTGCCAGAGCAGGATCACCCAGGGCAGGCCACACAGGAACAGATCCAGGTGGGTTTTGAATCTCTCCAAAAAACGAGACTCCGCAACCTCTCTGGGCAGCCTGCTTCAGGCTCTGTCATTCTCACAGGAAAGAAGTTTTTCCTCATGTTGAAGTGGAACTTCCCGTGCTCCAGTGTGTGCCCACTGCCCCCCTGTCCTATCCCAGGGCACCACTGAAACGAGACTGGCCTCTTCTACTTGACACTCACCCTTCAGATATTGGCAAACATGAATAAGATCCCCTATCAGGCTGCTCTTTTCCAGACTAAACTTATCTCAAACGAAATACTACAACCTAAGAGTCAGGAATCTGCAAATTACACCATGGTGAAGAATGCAAATTATTCCTTTCCAACACTACCTATTGACCCAATTGGGAATGCAATCAGAGTAACGATGAAAATGCAAGCCAAACCAACGTGAAAAAGCAACACAGCCTCTGGAGCAAGAAGCAATTAATCTGCTATCATGCTACTCTCTGGCAACAGCCACTGTTGGATCTGCAGGGCATCTGAGAGGTTTGTGTAAACAGAGGCACCATCATTTGGACAAAACACAGAAGCAAGGATCTTGCACTGGCACTTTTTTGATGCTATCACTACTTCTATTTTGGCCCACCTACCATTTGGCCGTAACTCCGTTCTGACATTCTAAAATTCCCATATTGCCATGCATTGTACACAGTACACCTCAGACCTGGTGCAGAATTACTGTCTAGGAGCTGTTAAAGCTTATTAAACATCTGTTGCATTCTATCTCAGGGAGCCATATCTTAGTTAGTGAGCAGTGGGGATATTCTTCCCTTACTGAGCCTTCCAGAGCTTTGAGGGAAAACATATTCAGTAAATATTCCCATGCCTTTTACTGCATTCTTACTAATTTATTACCACACAAAAGACATTCTAAAGGCTCTTAGAAGTAGCCTCTGTGCTGCTTAAATGCATCAGGCACAACTAGGAGAGTTAAAGTAGTGCCTATAGGTCTCACTCACTAGATTTTAAAACCAGATGAGAAAATTAGATAATCTCATTATATTCCCAACTGTGCTCTGCAGCCCACCAGCAGTCAGGATGCAGGTAAATGATTCACAGCAGGCACATGGAATGGTATTGTATACCATTCTCATTCCAAACACAGATGGGACAGTGACTGGCCGTTTGCAAGAAAGTACACTCACTCATGACCGAAAACATCTGGCAAGGCCAGTTCCCGTCTGACCTCCTACATAACGCTAGGTACATAATTTATCGAATCAGTGAGGAAATGCAGTAAAGAATCAGGACTCTGTAACACTTGAGGAAATAGAGAAAGCAAAGTCTGTCCTAGTCCTCAAGATCATTCTGTTTGTGTGAGGTGAGAGCTGACAGGTGGCAAGTGCAGTGGGTAGGGAACAATATGGAAAGAGAATCTGAACTGGAAAGAAAAGATTTTACCAGACTCAACATGGTTAGGGCAATGATAAAACCACAGGTGAGCTGACTTAAAAGGTCTGCGCTTCATCAGGACAGCTATAAGAAGTGGCTGAGATAAATGGGTTAAGACAACCAAAATACTTTTATCAGCAGACCTCTGAAAATGATAGGCCATGCTGCAGCACTTAACATGAAGACTGACTGAGTGACACTTTGGGCTGCAAAGGACGAGGACATACGACTACAGGAAAAACAGGAGCAGCATTTCATCTGGTCCCCCTCCCCATCTTGTTATCAAAACTCTGTGTATCACGTTAGTAAGTTGCTCTGGAAGAACACTTGCCTACACGTAGTGAGCAGTCCTCAGGGAGAAGGTGGCACTTTCCTCTACATTAGTGCCTGTTTACAGGCGCAGACTTCCATTTGTGGCAGTCACAACTGAATCAAAGCAGGGTCCCTGCTGGGTCACGTGCCCCTGTACAGCAACAGCCTGCCCTGGAGTGTGTGACAGGGGCAGGTAAAGGCTGGAAGGAAGAGGCGGTTTATTCCCCTGAAAGCACAAGGGGCTTCGCTTACCCAGGGCCTCAAAAAAGATGCAACAAAAAAGGTCCAGAGTACAAAGGCTGCTGTTGCTACCTGCCACAGCAGTCCTCAGACTTCTCTTCCCATCATTCTCAGGCCTGACTCAGCTCAGTACTCCACTGTAGATGCCAAAGAGGAGTACGAAAACCTGCAGCTGAGGGGAGGGAAAGCTACTTTGTCGTTGCCAGCTAATGTTTCCGTGTGGCTTTTACAAACTCCTTCACCCATATAGACAACTGAGAGCCAGTGAGGCCACTGAGTTTTGCAAGAAAACTGTGAAAAGACCGGGAAGCTCAGCTCAGCTTTCATTCAGTATTTGCACAGCTTGCAGGCAGTTCCTTTTCACATGTATTTTGTTAGTTCGGAAGAAGAGTTGAGAAGATGACAAATTTGACAATTTGTGCATTGAATCTCTTGGCAGGGCAGAGTTGCTTGCTAGAAGGACTGCTCTCTAATTTTGTGCCACAATGCAGATGGACAGATGGGAAATTAATCCTGAGAGGTGAACGCAATGTACATTCATTCACTTGCACTTTCCCCTGCTAAGCATGATGCTATAGCTTCAGCAGGAGTGAATAATGAGTTGTACGTTTACCTCTTACCGAATTACAAAAGAGTGAGAAAAAAAAAGATAAAAAACCCTAAACAAACTCTCTTGCCTCTGCCAGGCAGACCCATTAATGGGATCTGGATCTATAAGAAGCTGAAATAATATGTGAGTGAATTAATCCTCTGCACTTAATCAGCACAGCTACATCACTGACATTTGTGGAAACGGAACTAAGGGAAGAACAGTGGCATTGACGGCCACAATGTTAAAAGGATAAACTCACCAGCTGTCTTCCTACAACTCAAATAACTGTCACTGAATCCGCTCTGAAGATGGCACACGCTTCACAGATCGCCTTGTCAGTCATGATGTGCTTCTAAGGGTAGGCTCAGCCTTTGTCCATGTCACAATTTTCCCAAGAAAGGCAACAAATAGCTCCAAATGAAGGTTATTAACAGTCAAGAAGCCCTGCCTTCTCTCCAGAAAGGAGACAGGCTAAGTAAATGTGCAATGCAGAAAAGCCTCTGTGGGAAAGAACCCTTGCCCATGGAACAAAGCAGAGCAGGCATGTCTCTGGTGTGAATCTGGCAGTCAAGAGAGAGGAAGTAAAACAGCTCCTTGAAAAGCTGGATTTGACAGCCCCATTGTGGCTGTCCCATACCAAGAAAAGTTAGTGACAGACAGCAAGGAAGAGTCTGCAAAACTCTGCCAGTGTCCCAGAGACAGTGCAAGGCAACTACTACTGAACTTAGATTCCATGGATTATGTCCTCAGTCAAGACACAGCACAGAGGGAAGCCAAGCTGAATGTGTCAGGCTACAGGGAATTTCTCTCACATTGCCACACACATTTGACTGTAAGGAACTGTTTGCATCATCCTAGGGGCAGCCAGGGTCCCTCCAGTGCTATGCAACGTCCCGAAAGCTGCTCCTGGATTATCCATTGGCTTCCTGAGACATTCCTTGTGCGTTTGGCACCAGGAAATTCATGCATTAGGGGAGTTTTGGTGTGTACCAAGACTTCATCAGCTGAGGAGAGCTGCACAACTACTGGAACAGAGTTTGTTGTGAGTGACGTTCATCCTTTCAACACAGAGGCTGTCCTGGGATGTGTAAGTACAGGTTACACGTAACTGCCATGAGGCTTTTCTATTATTTTCTGTTTGACCACTTTCCTATGTGCATGACGCGTCAGCTTTTGGGTTCCTGATGGGAAGCGACTGGATGAACTCGCTTTTCACACCATTGCTAGGCAGGCATCAGGTGAAATGATCCTATCAATCCAGTTAATACAGTTCCCAGCAGTCAGAGCGGATGGAAGAGCCTCTGCTCCAGGCTGACGTTTTCCGTCCTGTGAGAAGGCACCGAGCTCTGGGCAGTGGTGGAGCCGCAGCCGCTCTTCGGGAAGGCAATAAACCGACCGCTGGGTCTAACTCTGAGGCAGCGGACGCGCTGCTTTCGGGCGCTGCGGCAGCGGCTGCCGCAGCCGGAGGCGGC
>VWZK01016151.1:0-61335 GCA_013396935.1 Baryphthengus martii
AAGAAAAGAAAAGAAAAGAAAGAAAAAAACAAAAAATGTAGATTACTTGCTCTGGACACTAACAACTCAAAGTGAAGAAATTCCAAAAATAAAAATAAGTTGATCTTATTTTTTGACATTACCTGATTGAAGAAAAAAGCTTAATATTCCAAAAAGCCAGCTGCAATTTATAATTATAAACTGGGCAAAACATACATGTCCTTTTGGATTTTGGGAAGACCCTAATTTAGATAAAATTACTTTGAATGCTAGTGTCAACACTTTCATAAATCACTTCTATTAGTACGGAATATAATCTTTCCAAAACATAGGTGCATTCAGAACTCCTACTAACTTCATAAAGAATGCAATCTAAAGTTTTAAATTTACTTTAAAATACTTGTGCAACACAATTACATTAAGGTTCTTCAAATCTCCGAAATTCTTAACATCTATCAAGATGAGCATGTCAAGGGCTTACTTTAAAGCCTGTCGATGTCAAAGGAATTTCTTGCATTCCGTGGGGTTTGGGTAAAACTTCTACACAACTTCCAAAAGTGTCTAAATAGATAGATTTTGTTTGCCCAAATCTCAAAAAATTTGCAAACACTGTCTACAATAACACAAAACATGATACAACTGTTGCTGCTTAATATCTGAATTCTCAGGAATATATGATTTCTACAACGGTTAGGCTTGGTTGCAATAAGGAACCTGGTAGATGCAGGGTCAGCTTCTACCTTTGGACATCCATGTGGGGCTGAAAGTAGCCTTTAAATGCAGGTAAAAAGGCACTGCTGCCCTTGCTTATGTTGAGTAACAGCAAGAGGTTGAACAGAGTGAAAGCCAGTTGCTGGGAATGGACAGGAGTCTTCTGTTTTGCTTATCAAATTCATTTACTTAATATCTGAAGGTGATGACTTCAACAATAAAAAGTCAGCACCTTCCTACTCATCACTTTCTGAATATTGGCAGTTGTTGTTTATTGCAGGTGCCTTACCATGTTCAAAAACTACTTTATTTTTTGAGCATATGTATTTTATTCACAATTTGTAAAGGAAGAAATCAACCTGTCATAGTGTGTATCTCTGAAAGCAATGAAAGAACCTTATTGTTTTCACATTTTAGTACAAGCCAAGCAGGGATCATAGTAAGCATAGCTGAAATTACACGGCACCGCAAGTATTTTCTGGAAAAAAGAAAAATTACTACTGTAGGTTTCAAAGTGGACATGGGCTGACTACAAATATGGCAATGACTGTAAATGTCTTGCTTGATGTACGGCACAGTCAATTTAATCTTTAACATCCTCCTCTCCTTTGTCAAACATTTGTTTGAGAGGTCTATGCAGTAAACGATTTACAGTACTGCCTCTAGCATCATTGGAAAATGATGCATGGCAATCTTTATTAATCACTTTAGTAGGTAACATTAACAGGAATAACAGCTGCAATATACAGTTGCACTTAAAGCCTTATAGAATCAAGATGTAAATGTCATTTACTAAGATTCTGCACCACAGAACTATATTCTATTTAAATGCAAGGTCTGCAGAATTTAGCAGAGAGTATTTTCTATAGCTTTTTCCTTTGAGGAAAAAAAACAACCAAAACACCATTTTTCGGAATTCAATGGCAAGTCACAATTATTTCTGAAATTATAACAGGTGGTTAAATATTCTGTAGAGCGTCTTGCATTTTCCACTTGATTCTTTCAGCTATTTTAATTCATTCTTATGTGACAAACACACAGCACTGTGCTGTACATAGAGTATATCTTTTCTCTGAACACACTTAAACCTTTTGTGAGGTTGTAATTCAAGGGAGTCTCTGCGCAGCTGACAGACAAGTCATTTGGACAAAAGCCCCACGGCTTGTCAGTGTGCAGCAGAAAGGGGCACTCAGATTTCTAAATGTGGTTTCACATCCTCTAACCTATGACTGCATTTTTGACACGAAGCAATAAAGCAATAGCTTACTTTGTTATCCATCTCTGCCAGTTTTTTTCATCTGATTCAAACTCTGATTTGTACTTCAGAGTCATCTTTCTACAGTCAAAAAATGTATGGAAAGGACCTAACGTATTTAAAGCAGCTGTGGAGATACACTAAAGAACTGCTTTTCCTGGCAGGCCAAAAATACTTCTTCTCATAAACTACAAGCGAATAAACTTTTTATTCATCGTGTTGTAGCAGGATTTCATAGCTGTCACAAAATTTTTAAAATATTCAGACTTGGAAGAAGAAATGCTTTATGCCTGTCTGTATGGTTATACGTACATAAGCTACAAATCTGCATTATTGCATTGCTATAGCTAACATGCATTTTCAGGCTGATTTCACAACTATACGGAGCAAAACTGTGAAATTTTTCAAGGTTACGTTGTCCACATCAAAGATTTACAGCCTGAGTTTAAATAAAATTGTTCTAATGTTGCATTTCCACTCCAAAGAACAGTCTATTTACCATCCAATAAGATATTCAAGAAATACAGATTTGAATTGATCTTTATTCTTCTGTAGGCAAGTCCAGACAACCCACAACATTCCCTTGACGCTCACATTAGTATTAATAAAGCTGTTCTCTCCAAGGTATCACAGAGACACATGAGCTAGCATCAACCAGTGCATGGCAGGAAAAGGTGGAACAGACCCACTTGATTTTGACAGATCATCTTCAGTTTAATTCTTTAAAGGAAGGCAAAAGTATTCCAATCTCCTTACGAGTATAGTGAGGAAGAAAACACTCTTCCATTGCAAAATGAGACATTTATTAAATTCCCATTCCTCCAAAGAAGGATCACTTCCAGGAATATATATACATACTGAAAATGCAGTGTTTCAACAATTTTAACTTGATCCTTGTGGTATTTGGTGTTTTTCTGTAAAGTCATTCTCCTGAACCTGTATGAACATCAAAAAAGGTCTTTTTCTCTTGCTTGCAGAAGAAAGAGTGAAAGGTGACTCCTGAAGACCAGAGTCCCAGAAAGTATTTGTAAAGCAAACTCCAAACTCTTAAACAATCTAGTAATTAGTTTAGTGGGGAGGGAAGACCATCAACTCATGAGTTGCAATTTGTTTTTATTTTTGGAGCACTGTGACCAGATATTGTAAGCAATGCTTACTGTATACAGATCAGTGCAGATACCATAAACTTGTTCTGCATAAGTCAGACATGGGTTTCAGTTAGCTTAAGTGCCCCTGAAAAACTGTGTCACACAGCATGTCCTAGTGAATCAGATTCTGTCCCAGCTTTAGCAAATCTGTGACACTCAGCCTCTTCCTTGTGCTCCTTAATCAAAGCTTCCCTTAAGACCCCTTAAGTGATAGACAGCAATTCCCACTCACCCTGGTTCCAGTCATGCCCCCAATTCATGCTTCAGCTCTCTCACATTTTATAGGAGACTGTGCATTTGCAACATGGGCCTTAAAATGAGGGATAATTGCAGGTAGAAACGTCTCTCCTTACAGAAGTATTATTTCTTCCAGTATCTGAAGAAGGCCTACAAGAAAGCTGGTGAGGGACTTTTTAGGATGTCGGGTAGTGATAGGACAAGGGGGAATGGATCCAAACTAGAGGAGGGTAGATTTAGATTGGACATTAGGAAGAAGTTCTTCACCTTGAGGGTGGTGAGACACTGGAACAGGTTGCCCAGAGAGGTGGTGGAAGTCCCATCCCCAGAAGTTTTTAAAGCCAGGTTAGATGGGCCTCTGAGCAACCTGATCTAGTGGGAGGTGTCCCTGCCCATGGCAGGGGAGTTGGAACTCGATGATCTTTAAGGTCCCTTCCAACCCTGACAATTCCACGATTCTATGATTCTAAGTGCAATTTTAAAAGGACTATGGCCAAACCAAATCTATCAAATTTATCTGAAGTCCTTTGTTCCCAAGCACTGACAGGACACCTTCTTCTTCAATGTTCCTGGCTACCTTGCCAGGACAGCTTAAGGCTCATTAGTATGTGCATTCTACCTGAAAATGGGAAAAGCGGTAGTGTACATAGAGGAATTGGTTTCCCAGTGTCCAATCCTGCAAAACATTCAGGATTGTTTAAGAGGCAGCGTGTGCTCTGTGGAGTCGAGGACGCAAACCCCCTCTGAAGATCAAGTCCTATATTAACAGCAGATCATCACAATCTACGATTTCCTTGTGTCAGAACATTCACAAAATGCTAGAAGTGGCTTCATAAAGTCTGAGTTGCCTGATTTCATAAGGAAGTGGTTCAAGACTTCTACCCACTTGATTAAATAACGTGGATGTGAGTATCTGCACTTTTGCTAAACACCTCTGGGTATATTAGAAAAATTCTTTCAAACTATTAAGCCAGAACCATATTAAACACTTGAAATGGAATTCATCTCATCTAACTTTAGGGCATGATTCATCCGACTGATTTTAGACATCTAGGAAGAGATGTATCACATCATTAAAAATACCTCATTCTTTCCACTGTCTGTAAATGGGGCCTGGAGTGACCAGATGAGCTGTAGACATATACCCACATTTGTCAAGATGATTTCAATCCTGCCCTCTCCCATAAACATATTAATGTAACCTCACTTTTGTAAGATTATAAAGCAGAACAACTCTGTAGCAAAGTAGTCCCAGCAAAACCTGCTTCTTCCCTGCATCTTTGTCTTAACACAAAAGAATTACTTTGCATCATGAAAAAATAAAAATACAGAATAGATTTTTGCTTCTGAAAAATAAGAATGTCATGAGAACTATTTTGCACAAATATATTTATTCCACTCCTCCTATCTTTATTTCCCACAAGCACTGACAGATATTTGCATATCTCACGTCATGTGATGGGAGACTGGCAATTGCGTAGGCCCTATAGCCACACTGAAACAAAGCCCAGTTTGTTGCAATATTTTTCATACAAACACAAGCAGATGAGCCAGAAATCTAAGAAGACAGTCTGCTATTGGAAAACTCTTTAGTTCAATTTTATTGATTTTAAAGGCTTAGATTGATGCACCTGAACTTCCGAACTTAATCCTTCCTGAGCTGAGCTGCTGAACCTTCTAAGTTCACCTACTCCGTCTTTCACAATCTCCCTGCATTCTCATCTTAGATAGCTCCGTCTGCTCACAAAGGTAGTCTAGGTAAGCTATGCACAGCTGGCATGAATAAATTGTGCATATCTGTGACATCTGCCAGTGGGAAAAACACTCCAAGTATGATACATATTTCAAGAACGAGCAAATTAGTTCAAACTCAAGCTTTCTGGGTCGTAAGTGAATCAGAACTCTGGAAACATATGCAGTATTTTAAAGGCTTTGTCATAATTCAAGCTACTAATATTTACTGGACAGTATCACTAAACTATCTTAGTAACAAAGGATGTATGAGACTTTTATTATATTGATATACCTTTCTAATGCTGTGTTGTTAAACATGCCAAAAAAATTTATTCTAGTATTTTGTGCACTTTTTCCTGATTTGCTGCATTTACATGCATGTACAAGAACTACTGATTAAAGAACTATTTCCATTTTTCTAGCTCTTCTACTGGGTCTAGTCTTCAGCCTTCACAAAAGCAAAACCAGATATACATTCTCTAACTAATATACCCTCAGAAATCTGTGTTACCTCCTACGTGAAAAAAATAGTGTGTATTTACCTAAATACTAAGGCTCCTTTAATTAAAAACAGTAGAATGTGGAGAAATGTGAAGTATGGATTTTTTTACTTCCCACCTAGATCTCTTATCTCTGTGCAAGTAAGAGGCACCAGGGCTTTCACCTCTCTGGTAGCTATATGTAAATCACCAGCTCTGAACACTGTTATGGGCTGGATGGTGGACTGGACATGCACAACCCACCCCAAGTCTTGTGGATCACCTATGGGAAATGAGCACATAGTGGCTTGAACGGGAGCTGTGGATGCCCATCCAGTTTTCCAGCTGGATCGGGACAAGCTGCCTGTGGCAACTATTCCCATACAGCAGTCTTTGAGGACATGATAAATGGTCCAGAGGCTAGGGACAGTTTGCAAAGCAACATTGCCTGTCCAGAAGCCTGCTGTACATTTTGAGGATTGACTGGTACATGACTGAAAAATTTGGAAATTGCTGTCCCAGCTTCAATTTTGTGCTTCCAGTGCAAACTTGCTGTGCAGAGATGAAGAGAGTTGCTGGATCAAAACTGCCCTGGATTGCAAAATCCTTTTTTTTTGGCGTTAAGCTAAGGGATTATGAGACAGATCCACTTACTATTAGTATGTGAAGGGAATAATACATCATTATTGACTTTAATAAGTAGTGAAATGGATTATAAACAGTGAAAATTTTGGCTGCCAGAAAAGCAATTTCTGACAGTGAGGGCTATCACTATCCCCATGGAGATGAGGATTTGTGATTTCTTGATACGAAAATAAGACAAAGCTTCAACTTAGAGAATATAAAAGTGTTTTTCAGACGGTGCTCCTGCACTGTCTCCTGGACTTGCCTGGAGGATATTACAGCACTGTCCTTTTAAAATCTGTGAAAATTCTTTATTTCAGAGCCTTTCATGCGTAATAAACCACCAACTATTGATATAATAGATACACCTGTTTGAAACTTATAGAATGCTATTACTTAAAAATTGACCAAATAGTCTCCTCTTGAATGTACCTGCAAATACCTCAGATATAGAATTCTGATATTTTTGCAGAACTGAACTTCTATGGCATTATTATTATTCACGTGCCACAGGAGAAAATGATTTCTGGCTAAGTTTTATGCAATTTATGCCTATTTTCATCCTCACTGAAGTGGTAAGACACGGAGTCCTGTTGACTGCTGCGGAAACAAAGGCTGGTTACTGAGACAAGGCTGCTGAATTCTTGTCCTGCGCTGTGTGTGTGTGTATCTATGCGTGTGTGCTTAAGAGGAGAGAGACTTCAATGAATTGATTTTACAGCAGATTTTTTCTCCACTCTTAAATGAAGTGGAATGAGGAGCAAATAGCCTGGTAAACAAAAGAAACAGAACTATTATTATAACTGGCTGAGGTTTTATACTCCAAGTGCAGAAGCATAACGAAGATTGGCTCCCAAGTCTATTTGTCATATATACCCATGTGAAATCTATGTCAAAACATGAAACAGACTGAAATCTAGCCAAAACTCCACCCTGTCACCTACTGTAGCATTAAAGATCAGGAGGAGTGCTTGCTTGCAGTTAACTTAATAAAATACTTCATTTATTTCCATGCCTCTCTGCATAAATGGAACTGGAAAAGGCCTTTCCACCTTCACTGTGTAAGTCAGGGGTCCTTTTCCTTGAAGACCACTGGTGCATCACTGCAGGCCAGGCTGTTCTGCTATGGTCACACTCCAGGTTTATTCCAGTGGTGGCACCAAGGGGGTGGGAAACCACATCTCTTTGTCTCCTCTCCCTTCCTCTCTCCTTCCTTCCCCTCCCTTGGAAGTTGGTTGATGGCTCAGATTATAGAGCCTCCAGGAAAGTGGTCTTTGTTGTAAAAGGCCAAAGTTCATCAACTTCCATTTACATCAGTAAACACGAACAATTCTTCCTGAGCCTGAGAAATCAATTCCCACAATACATCAGCCAGTCGTGCTTTAACAGACTGAATTGAAATGCCCCTTCTAATCTGCATCAGAAGAATAAAACCGATCCTATCATATAATATGCCAAGATGGGAGAGGAAGAGGGAGAGGTACTCACCATTGCACATGCAGCGCACATTCCTGTAAAAGCGGGGGCACACAAAACTAATTCGTGCTGTGCTATAGGTCATCAGGGAATGCGAATCAATAGATAGACTTTGCTCACAGTGCTGCTCCTGACAATCCAGTCCAGAGCAATTCTTCTCCAAGATAGTAGAAATACGAATCACATTTTCCAAGTGTCTCCTTGCATTGGTAAGCTTCTGAATCAAATAGGCAGGCTTATAGAAACCACTGTTGTGCATCTGAACTGCAAACAGCATGTCAAGCTGATTGCTGCCCGCCACCGGCTGAATACTGATGATGTGTAGGCTGTCTTGTTTTTGGGAGAGTACTGCATTCCGTAAGGTACGCCTGAATCCATGCATGTGAAGGCCCACAAAGTCTTCTGGGGAAACATTCTCAAAACGGATGGTGACTGTGTTCTGCAGCATTTCTTGCAGCAATTGCTCGACGTGGACCACAACATCAATGGGTACCTGGAACCGGCCATCACTGACAGAGACATTCAGGACATACTTGCCATTATCGAGCCCTCCAAGGGCAATGATCTTCCCATCATGGTTGTTGACCTTGAACAAACTTTTCTGCTCTGATTTTAGCGTGTATGTGAGGACATCATACACATCCTGATCTGTGGCATGAATTTTCCCTATGACTCCTCCAGGAAAATCATCTTCCATAGTGACAATGAAAATCTCCAGTGGAATGGCAGTCGGTTTGTGAATGCTCTCTTCAATAACCCTCACCTGCACATAGGTGTGCGAAACCTGCTGAGGCTTCCCGGAGTCCTTTGCCTAACGTAATTTAGAAAAAATAAAAAATAACAAAATCAAAATAAAACACACATATAACACAGCCAACAACTATAACTTCTTGCCAAGTATATTTTCAGAGCATCGGGAATTCTGAAGACCTCTCCAAAGAGCTTCCCAAATGCATTTGCAAAATACATATGTAAAGGAACGTCTCAAACATTTCTAGCAGTGGAACTTCTAAACTCTTTAGGGAAGCACAGATATCTCATCTAAGTGGATTGCAGACAGAAATGTGTCAGCAGAATGTCTCATTACTCAAACTGAAATGTTCCCAGGATCCCACAGCTATCACTTGTCCTCTTCACAACAGAGCCATCTGAATGTGGTGTATTCTACCACCAAATGGAGTTTTGGCTCACTTCTAACCTGGAAAGGAGACTAAAGTCTAGTGAAATACTAGAGTCAAATTCTGCATTACCTGGTGTGCTCCAGAGTGTTTCAGACTCTGCTTAGTTTGTGTGGTTGTGAGGGAGTTCAGAGTTATTCTACAGTGCTCTGTACTACTTTACCTGAAGCAATCAAGAAACATGCTTGAAATAAATAAAATTTATCACCCTCCAAAAGTGAAATAGGGTGCTTGTGCTGTTACTAACAATAAAATATGAGAGAAGCATTGCAGTTGGGATGATGACTGTATGACTCAGAGCAGGTATGATAGCATCATTTGCACTTTTTTTTATAGAGAGTAAAAGAGCAAGTATGACAAAAAACCCAAGGCCATCTTGACAGAAAGATGTGCAAAATTCAATCAGTGTCTTTTCCCGCGCTAAGAAAAATGTTCCATTGAAGCCACTATTAGGATATACTGCTCCACATGTTTATTTGCACCAGAGAAGAACAGAAGACTAAAGTACCACTGGGCAGAGGTATAGGACACATTCAAAGATCTTTGTGTTCGGACGTGGGGAGGAAAATTCACCAGCTAAAGCAAAAAAAAGGCAGGATGGCAACAGTAACATGGACATTACTATGAAAGGGTTAGTAACTCTAAGACACTCTAAAAATCATTCATCATCTCTCCTAAAAGGGCTAGGGTGGAGTATTTTAAAGAAGATTTTATGTATATATGCACATATATATACGTACACGCAGAGATATTACATCCCACTACACTTTAAATTTTAACATTACTTTTTAATAAACCTAACACAGAGGAGGAACCTGATGGTGGAAAGTAGAAAGCAGCAGTCTGGCACATATGAAGGAAAGAAACATTTCTATGGCCTGTACACAACAGGAAACTATAAAATATGTTTTCACTGCAGAAGTCCTTAAAGAAAATAATTCTGGGAGGAATTGGCCTCCATGATCCAAGAGCATGGTTTTCTGAACATGTTGATACATCTCAGCCATTGTGGTATGTCCAATATTTCATTTATATGACATACTTGGATCTATATAGCTGGAGTATGCAGCTTAGATTGAATTCTCATGTCCAATTTTGGCTATACTGGAACTAGACTATCAAATTGCCCTGAAAGCAGGGTATTTTAGGATGAAGGCATGGTAAGAATGAAAGGTGAAGGTTTTTTCTTTTCTACAACGCTCAAAAAACAGGTTTCAGGAATGTTAAATAGCAAGCTTGTAAAGCTTCACTTTGTTTTTAACAGCTAATTAGCATCAGAGCTTATATTTTTTGAATTGTAACTAACTGGTGAATGTTACTGCTAGGAGCAGCTTTAAATATGCTTGTAAAGGAGCAGACAGGCTGTATTTAGAGAAATTAACTCCAGCAAAGCAAGTGAAGGAAGCTTGCATTTCAGACCCAGCTTATAGGACCATGTTCCATTTCAAGGAAGAGGTGCAGTTTATTCTCTAGACTTGCATATTTACTGAACCCTACTAGTTTCTCTGGCAGGTCTAAGAAATGTGGATAACATACTTCTGGACTTACACTTTGTTTGTAATCAAAATTAGCCTAGTTACAAGGTTCCTCAACAATGACTCTAAAGCTACATTTGAGCTGGACTTCTATTGCATGTCTTATTTTCACATTCTTTAAAAGCTAAGTTGACCTTGGAAATGTGATTTCATCAATTCTTGGTAGGCTTCCAAAAATTCATGATTAAATTTATGACTTAAAAGCAGAAGTGATTTTCCTTCCTAGAACAATATTTTGCTGTCACTCGTTCTGTAGTGTATTTATATGTATATAATGCATTTTTCCTTATTTTCCTTGCTTAGCTACAGAAAAAAAAAAAGATGAAAATCTTAAATCATAACGGCTGCTGCTCAGAAAATCCATTTCATGCAGAGGAAATTGGAAAGGTGGCTGGCTACCTATTTATATTTATATGAAATTAGGTTTAAGGACATCAAAGGAAATACATCGTATTGTGCACTTGTAAACTGGAATACATGGTATTTACTCATAGAATACAGTCAATTAAACCCAATACATACAGGCAATGTATAGATGACCTACCACTATGAGGCTTTTTTTTTATTTCTGTGCAGATACAAAATAAAAAAAAAAGCCGTACCTGCACACAGAGCACATATTCGGTTGCAACCATGTGCTTGAAGATGACTGCAGATCTCAAGACGCCGTGAGGGTCCAGCGTAAACTCCTCCTCTTCATTGCCAGTGAGAATGGTGAAGGTAAAAGGGGGGCCATTGTGAAAAGAGTCTTTGTCTGTCACTACCAGCTGCAAAATGCTTGTGCCCACTGGTTTATTTTCCTTTACACATATACACAGCGTATAAAGAAAAGGATTAAAATTATATATATCACAATAATAACATAGCATGTTTCACTACTGAGAATATTCAACTGAATGTTCTTTGCCCAAGACATCATTTCACAAACACTGCTTACGCCCCATGGACAGGTAGCAGAGATGAACGTACCCACCACATCTCAAGGGACCGATGAGCTCTGCCTGAGTCTGATCAGGACTGACTAACCATTAAGTCTCACACCTGGAGCAAGGTGTGAAGAAGTGCAAATTTATCTCTGCTTAGACTTTTTGAGGCCGGAGTACCTGGTACAACAGGGATGAATGGTAAAATGTGTGACAGATGCTGAGGTTAAGGAGCTTCAGCAAACAGAAACTTACCAAAGACTTAAGACAGACATGTTTATACTTTCCTTTAAATAAGATCACTTGATACATCTTTTGCAAACAATTCATCAAAAGCTACTTAACTGAAACCAAATGCTTTTGTATTTTAAAAGCCAGAGAAGGTTTTGATCTGCAGGATAAACTTACTTGAATTACAGCAGTATAGTTAGCTGGAGTAAATACAGGGCTATTATCGTTCACATCAGAAATGTCCACGTTGACCGTCACAGATGAAGACAGAGGAGGGGTGCCACTGTCTCTTGCCTGGATAACTAATGAATAACCAGATATCTGCAAAAAGGTGAAAGCATTAAATCATTGTGAAAACAGTCCTAAATTTGAACATATGTTCTTTACATCCAGTGTGCCACCTATCACATTCTAAGGAAAGCTCTTTGGCCTCATTACCTTCCCTGCCCTTAATATAACATTATCCTGTTTATTGCCACACTGTGTCCAAACTTCTGTTTTATAAGGCTATCAATAAACATAACAGCTTTTCTGTATTAAAATAACTGTATGAGATAATGCATTCCTGAAACAAAGGGACAGACAAAAAATAAACGATGGATAATATCCGAACTCAGCCATTACTACTGTAGCTAACATTTTCATCTCTCCTCGGGATATGTGACCTGATTCTATTTATCTTATGGTTGGTTTCCAGGATATTATATAAATTGCTTATTAGAGTCAACCTCAGTTTGACACACAGTGTTTCTAGCATGGTGATGGAGTACCAAGAAAAAAATTCAGCGGCAATTGGCTTAAATACACTGGAAAACATTTGGGACTACTAGAGACAACAGTCTCTGTAGCAACGGGGTATTATCTACCATTCAGCAGAAGATAACGGTTTTCTGAGCCTACTTATTTGCAGCACACACAAACTACTCAGCACAGTGTGGGCAGTTTAGTGCACCACCCATGGACCCTCTAAGCACATATGTGCCTGTGTGTGAGGTGTGAGTGTATGTGACAATTTGCAAAAGCTCTGTCTTGTGCACAGCTTATGGATGACAGTTTCGTTTTATGAACTGCATCCTTATGTTGGCCTCCTCACATCTTACAACTGCTTTTTACTGTATGTTGCTCCCCACTCCTGGGAGCTTGGAAGCTGCTGACACGTCTGTCCATGAATCCTTCTCTGGGGGAGCAAGCAAAGGGCAATATGTGCACCAGATAAAACACCTTGCTCTAGCCTCTTGGTGCAGGGCTGGAGAGGGAAAAGGCATATCCCTGCAGAGGGCGAAAATCTAATGTTAAAAGGTGTTTTTCAGGGTGGGAGGAAATCCAATGCCATTTGAAAATTGAAGCCATTTGTATTGGAGGGAGGAGTAGAGGCCAAGCGTTTGAAACAAGGAGGGTCTTCTGTGATATGGGACCAACCTAAAGAATACGAAAACAGTTTTTAGGGGTGTTGTAGGGGTGAAAAAGGCTGTGTTTTGATGGGGGCATAGTGACACAGGAGGGAAACTGAACTATGGTAAGTCAAGATGCTGAGGCAGACAATACTTTTTTTCTCTCTCAAGATGTAATTTCTACTGCTAGCTAAAGACAAGACTGGCAGTTTTGTGGGATCTTTCCCAAATTTTGTGTATGTTTGCTTTCATTTCAGCGCATCCCAGCAAGGTAGATGGGAAAAGTCATGGTTTCTATGTGATTACAGCTCTGGAAATCAGTTTTCTTAAACCACTGAAACCTGGGAGTCAACACTGCCTTTGGGGATCTACAGTAGAGGGGGCATCACGTATCATTTTCCCTGAATGGGTCAGAAACACCTGTGTTTAGGAAATGTGCCGCGGAAGCCAAGAAGAAGACATTATCACAGCTTACTTTAACCAAGGGAAACTTCGGAAAATGCAGAGCTGGCATTAAACATGCACATGCATGTTTAATTGTGAAGGTGAATGTGTGTATCTGAATGTAGTTGCACATGACTGCACTTCAGAAATAAAATCATATTAAGAAATGAAGCCTGTACCATTTCTGAGAAATACAGCAAATTTGTAACATGCCCAGACGTTGTTTCTTCTCTGTCCTCAACAGTCTGCGATAATGTCATTCTGACACCAAACACTGACAATTTAATCTTGCCTTTGTGGTAATACAGAAAGGATATTTGCCACTGCTTTAAGCATCAGCCCTGCTTCCAGTAGACAGCTTTTCCAGCTAAGCACATATTCTGAGGATAGCAACCAGCTTCCCCAGTTTCGCGGATGCATTGTTCGGAGGCAGGAGGCACAGATTTCTGTATGTGTTGCAAGACTTTTGAAGCCACGTAGTGTTCTCTTGCCCTGCCAGCAGCACAGGCAACTCTATTTGTTTGTTTTTTTCCAAAAGCTGCTAATTGCTAGCTATGGCAAAATGGTGATAAATCACCCCGAATGAATAATCTAGTGAGCAAACAAAGCAGCAGAATCTGTTTAATGAAGCACTCTTTCACTTTTGGTGCAGCCTGGCCACTTCATAACATCACCTCCCCAGTGACATGTTTTGCAGAGTGCTAATTAATGGCTGAGGTCTCAGCTCGGTGCTTGGTGCCACAATCTGGAGTATGTTGTAATCACTGCACACAGCAATGGATGTGTGTGCTTGCACATGCAGGAGAGAGGAGGCAGCTCATTAACACAGCAACAGCTGCCGGTGGCACCACAAGAGAAATCTAGGCTTGCTTTTTCCCCTGATCTGGCCTCAGCTGCTGTATTGGTGCAGGATGGGAACACTAGCAGAGCAGTTGGCTTGTATATAGGACTGAGAATAGGGCTGGAGTGGTAAGAAGCGGAACAATGTTAGAAAGACCTGTTGAAGCATCTTAGGCTGATCGTTGCAGAACATAAAGAAGCTTCTTCAAAACAAGATAGCAGTAGAATTGAGATCAATATACATCTGAAAGTCACTGTAAGTTAAGAAGTCCCACATGTCTTACCCTTTCTCTATCCAACTTCTTTTTAACCTTCACGAGTCCCAAAACAGGATCAACTGAAAATTCATTGTCTTGATCCCCATTTACTATGGAAAAATGAATCTGGCCATTGGAAGGACTGTCCAGATCTTCTGCTATCAACTTTTTGAGAGAAGAGTGAAAATTAGCAAAACAAATATTAAGCCATCTGTATGATACATTAATTGCTCGACACCCCAAAAAAGTAAGACTTCATATTCTATCAGACTAGTTACATCTGAACTGAGTATCTCCACAGCACCGAGTCAAGCATCAATCAGTTTTTGACAGGAGGCTCCCATTGGACCTTTTCAAAATTCTGACCATAAACCAGACAATATTTAAATCTCAATATTCCATATAACACTTTATTTCTGGATGTACAAGTTCCAACATAACATGGGAGGTTTGGGTATGGCACAGTACATACCAGACTACACAAATACGATGCATTTCACTGAAAAGTTGAATTCTGACTTTCCAATAAAACCCCCTTGTTTCTAGCTGACTCATGAAATGCAATGCCTTAAACATGCTGTTGCTCTTTGATAGCACATCAGAGTTAAAAAGAAACAGTCAGTACTACTACTTTCTTTTGGGAGGAACTGGCAACAGCCTGGAGAGCAGTAGCAGATGTAGAGTATTGGCTAGAGAACAGTTTGGGTGATTCAAGATGCAGTAGTTACCATTACTAACCAGTGCAGCAGTATTTTATTAAAGGTCATGTGGCAAAGGGCTTCATCCTGTCTAAATACCGCTCATGACCTCACTTACCATGATCACCGAATCCCCGATGGCGGCGTCCTCGCTGATGACTGCGCTGTAGACCACCTGGCTGAATTTTGGTGCATTGTCATTAACATCTGTCACATTTACGTTCACAGTCGTAACGGCACTCAGGGCTGGAGTACCTCCATCTTTTGCTTCCACTACTAAGTAGAAATCCTTACACGATTCATAATCCAAAGCTTCAAATATGGAAATCACTCCTTTGAAGCAAGGGAGAGAGTGTCAACAGCCAGCAAAAAATGTATAATTCTATGGACTAAGGGATTTGACTGTAGTAAACAGTACAGCACATTATTTATCACCATGGCACATATACAAAAGATGTTGTTCTAACGGTAACCCTGCCCAATCCAGTAAAAATATTTGGTCAGCTTTCTACTGCTATTGCTTGATTAAAAAACGATGCCAACTGCACTAGGATTGCCTCTGCAGGAAGGACCCTCACAGGGCATGAAGCAATGAACGGTTTCTCATGAAAATGGCTTTTATTATATGAGTATCATAGATGGAGAAGTGGGGGCCATATCCACTAATTTGCCTGAGCTCATGCACAGAGCCTGTGGGAGAACTGGATGCTGACTCTGGAAATCAGTCCTGACAAGTCAACAGAAATTCACTTCCACATAATTAACTGCTCACGAATTAAATACAAATGAATGGGGTATGAACACCTCTGAGAAATAAGTTGTCTATCACTTATGTGATTAAACAGGGACTTCCTCACTCAACTAAGTTTATAAATTTTGAGTTCCCTCACCACACAATCAAAACTAAGATTCTCTGTAACTTGACTCACTCTCTGCACCCAGACCCCCTTTAGGATAGAGATGATTTTTATGCAAGCCCTCCACTTGTTTTGCAAGTGCCCGTAACTTTAATAAGAAGGGAAGAGTGCACAGATTACTAGTGATGCCTTGAAGGAGGTAATACTGGGCATGGCAGGAAAGACTTAAAAGCAAATCCTCAAACTCGGCAAGTCAAGTCCTTTTTCAAAATAAACCCATCAGGAGCAGGGAGGTATGGGGCTTAAAGGTCATTTAGTCCAACCGCTGCCCAATGCAGGTCAGCCAAACTTAATCATTCTTGAATGTACTCATCTCTAATGTTCTCATAAACCTCCAACAACATCGGTTTCCTAACCTTCTTAGGAAATATATTTCAGAACTTAATAATCATTACAGTTCAGAATTTCTTCCTATTATTTCACTGAAATAATCCAAATGCAATTTAAGCCCATTCACAACTCCTTTCCTCATGAGTGGGCATGAAGAACAGTTTATTCCTCTCTTCTTCATAGGTACTTTTTCCAGGCTTGAATACTAACAGCATGTCTTCTCTTTTCTAGCTTAAATAGCCTCAACTCCTTCAGTTTTTCCTGGTAAGCTATATTTTACAGGCATCAGATCATTCTTCTTAATCTTGCCTGGGCTTTTTCCAAATGAATCCTATCTTTCAGCATGACTTGCTGGAAGCAGAAGCCCTGAAGAGAAGCTTCCACATGGCTAGCAGAGAGTTCCCACCGATAAATGGTCTGAAGGGCATTATTTTTCAAGACCTGATCAGGTATGCTATACCAGCACCTGGCTGTCTAGAAACTGAGCTCCTGCCTCAAAACTGATAATAATGGAGCTGTCACAGATTAATGAATAATAAATAGTTCAGGGGTTTTTTTTTCCTGTGTGATTAAGCTTCATTATGAGTTTTTATTGATTTATCTCCTCGGCTTCATTGTCAAATGTGAAGCTAAGTATCGTTGTCTAGGCATATTTATGTTTAAATTTTGTTAGCACTAATCAACATTATGAAGATAACAGACAACACACAGTTACAGCAAGTCCCTTACATGTAAGGCAGTGGTCTCCACAGAATGGAGAGAGATTTTTGCACACCGTAATCTAAGTGATACAATGCATCATTCTGAGATTTTCCAGGTTACTGGTTATTACAGCTGCACTCAAACTAGTGTTACCTTCAGCTTTCAAAAACAAGATTGTTTTGCTCTGAAGCTCTGGTGGTAGATTTGTACTGGTCATCCTGAATGCTATGAGAATAAGGGGATCCACTACAGGAAGCATATCAGAATCATAGCTTACTGTTGACGGATTAAAACTTCAGTAAGGATAAAGAATATATGCTACAAAGGGAATACAAAGAAAATGAGCCACTTGCACCAAATAAGGTAGCTTTTCTTAGTATTTCTTAGAGAGAAACAGCAGTATATTTTTAAAATTTGTGATGTCTAACCAAAAAAATCCAATCCCAAACCATGACTGAAGTCAACTGTGATACAACACAAACCAGGAGCAACCTAAGTCAGTGAAGTTGCATACAGTTGTATAAACAGCAATCACACATTAGGGCTGCCAGCTATGTGGTCCTGATACCACTGTCTGATGCTTGCTAAGGTCTAGCCAGTTGAGGCTGTACTCAGCTGGTAAGCAGGTTAACATTGAAAATGTTCATAACTGCAAGGGTTGTTCAGTTTGGCTAATGGGTTATCACAGCTACGTTGACTTCTACAGATGTACTAATAGAGAAAAGTATTCTCCACTCGATATGGGGCAATTTGGTGCGACTGTAATTTATATCACTCCAATTTAAATTGTTTTTTAACTGTGCAACTAATTCCACACTGACAAGCTCTGAGTTTCTGTTCTTGGAAATTTTTTGGTCCAAGAGCCTTCCCCAAAGCATTAATGCTTTTCTGCTGCTTTCATTTTGCAACACAAGTAAGAGCCACTTTACAAACCTGTTTTTGAGTTAATCCTGAACTTCCCTTTCTCATTCCCCGATCTGATGAGATAGGCAATCTCAGCATTAGTGCCAATGTCTTGGCTTGTAGCAAAAACAGAAAGGACTTCAGTGCCAGGCGAGGTATCTTCAGGTACTGTAACAAGATAATCTCTTCTCTCAAACACAGGGGGGTTGTCATTGATGTCTAGCACTGTAATGGTAACGGTGGCAAACGAGGACAAGGTCAGCACAATGCTCTGATCTGAGGCCTTTACACTGATGTTATAGGAAGACTGAAGCTCTCTATCAAGTGGATGCTCCAAAATAATGATTCCTGATAATCGGTCAACTGAGAAGTAACCATTTGCAGAGTCTGCCAGTGAATAGGTAACTTTTCTGTTCACACCTGAAAGAGAATTAAATGTGAAAATGATAAAGTGAAATAAGGAAAACCACCTCTTCCCACCTAACATAAATCCTAAGCAAAATCATTTCCAGTGGAGGTGGAGCACATGGAGGTTGGAGTGCCTGTGGGTACCATATTGCTGAAAGTTTGGGAGATCAGGAGATGCTCTTCTCACATGTCAAATCCCTGTGGCTAAGTTATGTTTCTTGCCTTATCATGATACTTTTTTAAAAGATCATTTTGCAGAACTGCTGTGTAATGAAACTTGAAAGCAGAATCTAGATATGGTCCTTGCCCAGAAAAGCTTACAATTGAATTAGATGAGGCAGGCAGAATGGTGAAATAGGAAATGTCTCAGAGTACATCTTGAAGGAATAGAAATGTACATAAGGGAAAAACAAAACCATAAAAATACATCAAGTGGCACAGAACGTACTTGCTACCAATGCTGCCTCCGCTCCACTGTTGAACAGTAAAATATTATCATAAGACGATACCTGTTAGAAAAAAGCTGCATCGAACAACTCCTGCCAGAATATGGACATTTTAGAAAAGGAAGTCCCTTGCTCCCTGAGTCTTAGGGCAAAATTAATTTGTATGAAGGATATCCTGTGTTTTTCAAATCCTGCCTGTATATCCCAATTCATAACACCTATCCACCTGGTTGTTGAATGTGCAGATCTGTGCTAAGGTTATTGTCAGTAATAAGGCCTGAGGGGAGGCCGTGGCTGCTTCTTGCACTACAGTGGGATAGCCATTTCAAATCTAATTAAAAGTGAACAAAAATGCAACCTAATTCAACTCCCTTGATACCGGCTGATTTTGCGATTTGGTCCTGGGTGTTTCACTAAGAGATTGCAACTAAAACACGAAGATCCACTAAAATGGAGAGTCTTTTTTTTTTTTTTTTAACATCTCTCACTTGAGCATTTGTTGCCATTTTTTGCTGGAGAACAGACTTTATAAGTCTGACATTAATCAGACAAACAAGAGCTACCAATCCCTTCTAGGCATATTTTGTTAATTTAAAATTTGTGACAGTATTATTCTGCTTTCCAGCAGCAAAGCATAGTTAGAAATGTCTGATCAAAAGCAGCACAAATTGCAGTTGTTTTCTGCTTGACGTAGCAGGAGTAAGCATCCACACAAGGGGGAGCTGGGAGACTCCTTCTTCAATCGCATGCACATAAAAGCTAGAGCAACTACAAAGTCCCAGACGCTACTTGGAGAGCATTAGGAATTACTGTTTGGCCTCTTCAGGGAAAAAAGTTTTTATGCAGTGTTTGAGACACCAGAGTGTATTTCAAATGCTCAAACGTCTTTAAAATAAGGAGAATTGTAAATGGAGGAATTGCAATGAATGAGTTTTTGTTTTGTTTTGTTTTCTTTTGTTTTGTTTTTTTATCAAGCAGAATCTCTCTATTCACCATCATCACATCTAATGTGAAAAATATAGAGGCCCTCCCTCAGCAAAACAGGCAAAGCAGCTGAGGAGATGGCTCGTGTCCTACAGACAAGTAACAGAGCTCAGCCCACAAATTAGTCAGAGACTCTTTCAAGTGTTGAAACACCTAGACTCTAAATATCCTACAGCTTGCTGGAGATCACACTCACCTCTTCACTTAGCGTCTTTTACATACGCACCCAAGTGCTCTGTCAGCTGACAACCAACCAAACTGACAAAAATGAAAAAGGAGTGAAACCCTCTGGACAGTGGAAAGTTTTGAGGGTTAGAACACCTGGAGACATGTCTACATTTCCAAGAGGGGAGGTTCTCCTTCTGAAAGAAATCCTCTCCGAACTTTCACTTGCAAAAAGGGATGACCTTGACCAGAACCATTAATGAGCTAGTAAATAGAACTGACCCCGGGGGATGCTGGAAAAAGGGATTTTGCCTGATTGAACACCCAACCTATGCATGAGTTTTAACTGTAAAGTTATTTAGTATTCTGTAGTGGGCTCTCTTGATGTCTGCCAGTTCCACAGAGAGTTAAATACTTCTCCAAAGCAGGGACCGTAACACACCTTCCATGCATATGCGTCTGTAACTGCAGGACAGCCTTTGTCTTGTTTGCATTTTTCACTGGCACAAACCCCCTACTTGATACTCACTATAGCAAAACAGAAGGTTCAGACACCACAGTCTTTATAAGCATAAACAGCTAGAAAAGAGATGCCTTACCTACAACATGTCTTGAAACACCCCAAAAGTTCAGCAAGAGTATCTTGCAAGGAGGATTGGGGAGAGACTGAATTTGGTGCATGGGACACCACACGGTGAGTTTACATACAGAAAGTGAGACCTCCACGTATCTGATTAATAATAATCCAACCACTTTCCTTGTATTCTGCTTCCTAAAGGTGACGTCCATTAATTAACAAAATATGAAAATTATTTTTTTTTATAAGGAATTGCTAGTGATCCTCCAATAGAAACAGCTCAGATACAGATTATGGTCTTCTGGTTGCTAACTCTAATATAAGGGGTTTTTAGGCAGAAATGGAGAGAGTTACTTCTTTAAGATGAATGCTGTTATTTTTCCTTTCTGGAAAACAAGAGAGGGATACAGAAGCTCCAGGGACATAGGTTATCTTGTACCAGTCTAGTTTGATGACAAAAACAGTCTTATTTTTCCCATGGGACCTGGAGAAAAAGCTCTTACAGGTGAAAATACTATTTTATGCAAGGGGAAACAAGATCAGACCAGAGGACCTGACCTGGGACACTCACCGATACCAACTCTTGGTGGCTTTCAGCCTGAAAGCAGAGGCAGAATAGAAGGAGAAATACAGAGGCAGATCTCAGCTGCCTGCTGACCTTCTCCTACAGTGTTTCGTGGGGCTGGAATTTAATGCTTGCTTCTTGTGAAGAAAATTAATTCAATGAAAAGCTGTGGCAGAAACAATATTTTGGAGAAGGTATGTGTTAGATCAATAGATCTTTCCAAACAGCTTTCTCACCCAAGGCTGGACACAAAAGTGGCATAAGGCAAAGGTGAAGTAGGAAGTTATTTCTCTTGAAATCCAAAAATGTTTTGGCCTGGGGGTTACCATCTGCTGAGACTGAAACATCCACCAGTGCATGTCAGAGGCATCCCTGCCTTGGAGGGGATGGTAGATTATGCTGTGAATATGGAGGAGATGTTTTCTGTGGAAAGGAAACAACTGCTCCAACACCACGGTTCCTGCACTGGTAAAGAGAGCAATTCTCCCACACTGCTTGCCCACAGCTGTTGGTAGATTAATGTTTGCAAATTGTGTTGTGTCTATTCACTTACTTCCATTTCTCAGATTTCTAGGGTGTCAGTCATGAACATGAGCTATTTGAACATGGAAAGCTTTGCAGAAATTACTCTCACTATAAGAGGATTGCAGTATTTTATTTTTTTTTAATAAAAGAATAAAAGCAAGTATTAAGATTTGTATTAGCATATGATAGAATACTGCCCTTTGCCAAATCTCTGGTGTGAGGAGCTTGTACAAATCTACTACCTCAAATGCCATCCTTCAAACAGGTTTTTTTTTCTTATTTTCTTCTGTACTAAAACAAAGAAGTATGCACTGAAAGTCACATAATGATATAATTAAGTCATTGCTACTTAAAAGAGCACAAAGGAAATAAAGTAACTTCTCTTTATAATTCAAGAGTATCAAATTCCTTCTTGTTTGACCCATAGAATCATAGAATCATTTAGGTTTGAAAGGATCTTTAAGATCATCAAGTCCAATTATTAACTTAACACTGCCAAGTTCATCATTAAATCATGTCACTAAGCACCACATCTGTAGGTCTTTTAAATACTTTCAGGGATGAAGACTCCAATACTTGCCTGGGCAGCCTGTTTCACTGCTTTACAACCCTTATGGTGAAGAATTTTTTCTTAATGTCTAAACTAAACCTCTCCTGGCACAACCTGAGACCATTTCTTCTTGTCCTATCACTTGTTGTTTGGGATAAGAAACTGGCGCCCACCTCTCTACAACCTCCTTTCAGGTAGCTGTAGAAAGCAAGAAGGTCTCCTCTGAGCCTCCTTTTCTCCAGGCTAAGCAACCACAGTTGCCTCAGCCACTCCTCATAAGACTTGCGCTCTAGACCCTTCACCAGCTTTGTTGCTCTTTAGACATGCTTCAGTACTTCAGTGTCTTTCTTGTAGTGAGGGGCCCAAAAGTCAACACAGTATTTGAGATGCAGCTGAGTTGAAAATGGTGGAGTTACAACATGGTTTGATCCAGATCGACACAAACTCAAAGGCTGAACACAATTGCTGTGGTCCCCATATGACTGAGTTTCTGCACTGGGCTTTACCTGTCAACTGCATCACACACAAACTAATATTTACACATATTAAAGACCATACATAGTATGCTTCTCCTTTCTGTTTTCATCTGTCACCCTGAACTCATTATTTAATGTGTTTCCCCACTCATTCTTGTTTATCTCTGGAAGATGATACTTTACTTAACTTTGTCATCTGCTCATTTTCATGTTAAAATCCATAGACAGAAAAATAATGGCAAACATTAGAAATAAACAAACAAGAAGTAAAACAGGAAGCTGTCCAGAAAGAGAGCTGTAAAAAAAGTTATTTTTCAATTTAGCAGTGATTTGCTATCATGGCATCTGATTATTGTGCTTCCCATTGCCTGTGTCTTTCATGGTGCGACTATTAACACTGGCGTGTACCTGTGGCCTTTTTTCATTACCCAAATGTTAACCACAACACCTACTAAAGAAAGTTAAAAATCCACAAACTCATTAACAGCAAGCAAGACAAAAAAACCCCAGATTTTATAACACTTTACTCCATCATTTCCATGTGAAAGAGAAAAATCTTGCCAGAAGTACCTTGCTGAACTGTAGAAGAATATATAGCCCCATAAGGAAAGATATGTCAAGTGATTTTTATAATTTAAGCAGAAAATCTGGCCAAATTCAATCCATAACACTGCTACTGAGACAGGCTTTCACTGCTTTGTCCCTTTTCTGAGGGGAAACCATAACACTAACCCCACAGGCCTTTAGTCACACCAGTGCTCCAGCAGAGTCATGGTACCATGGGATGAAAGTAGGGCCACAGAGGACAGAGATGAAGATAACCAGCCCCTTATTGAAGGAAAATACTGGACAGAAATGTCAGGCATAATCTTTTAGTGATATGACACCTTCCATGGGTGTCTAAAGCCTTGCTTTCCATTTCAGGTGGTTCAGGTGTTGTATCTTTGGTGGGAAGACGAGATATGGATGGTTGGCTTATCCTCTCTCTTTTTTCTAGAAAAGATTTACATAGCCTAGAGTACTGGCTTACATGACTTGACATGAATACTTGTCTCTATCAGTGCTCCTAAGTGATTCACTTCTTTGTGCTGATCAGACATAAGCTTGATTATTTTTCTGAAGTGGAGAAGGCAGTTTTGGACAAACCTGATTTAGGATTACATACTGCAGATGACAACCTTGGGCAATGCAGCCTGAAGCAATGGAATGCTCATGTAGAGATATATATATGTATGTATGCATGTATGTATGCATATATATATCCAGACACACATACATAGGTTTCAGTGATCCAGTTTAAATCCAGGGCTTATTCAGTCAACACAATGCAAAGGGTACAGTTTTCCTTGTCTAGTTCTTTGCCTCCATGTCATTAAGAATGTCTTGGAAATCACAAAATTAAAGACATTCATAGAAATGACAGGGTATAAATATAGCAGGAATCTTGTGAGGCCATCTAATTTATCCCTGCACAAAGAAAGGAGGGGTGCAATCTATCCCCAAACACGGGGCTATTCTTTGATCATAACCTTGCATAACCTCTTTGGATAACACATCCCAGTGCCCCACTTTTCTTACAACTAAAAATCTTGTTCTGCCTTTTTCTTTTTTTTTTTTTTTCCTGAGATTGAATAAAAATAACAAAAGACGAAGGGGAAAAAAAGGAACAAAGGTTGACTTCCTTCCTTAGACCTACTTCTCTGAAATCGAAAGACTGTTATACTTTATCATCTCAAATCTCTTTTCTCTGGCACCCCATCTCATCTGTTTTAATATTTCCTGGTATCACACATTTTCCAGACCTGTGATCTTTCTTGTAAATCTCCAGGTAGCCCACATCTTCCTTGAAGTGCTGTACCCAAAACTTGACACAGCCCTTCAGGTCAGGATTTGCCAAGACCAAGTGGAAAGAAAGAACTACTTCTATTTCCAGCATTACTCTTGTTTATCCATCTCATTAAATTATTTGCCTTTTCACACCAGTATGAAAGTGTAAACATACATTGAGCCTGAGATATACCATGATACTGCTGCTTCGCCACAGTTCTGCTGCCCAGTCAGTCATTACCCAGACAATATCAGTGCACTTAGTTATTCTTACCTAAACACAGGATTTGACATTTATATTGATGACTTACATTGTATTTTTCCATACCACTGTTAAATCCCACAACTATGACTTTGACACTACGCAGGATACTTGCAGCTCCATCTGCTTTCTGACTTCTGGCAATACAGACCTTATGCCTATTTATCTATCTAGCAATGAAAATGAGAGCAACGTTCCACCCAGTACCTTTCTTAACTTACCCCTCCAGTGTAATAGTCATTACAAACTCACCTGATAATGGTTTCATGTAGAATATGTTTCTCTAGCTTGTTTGTAAAAGGATCATGTGGTACAATGTCAAAAACCTCACTAAACCTAACTCATACCACCAAAATATTTCTTTCTATATGGCCTCTTCACATGTTGCAGAAGGAAATGAGATTGTTTTGATGACTTCTGTTTGCTGATTACAGACTAGCTTTTATTCATACACGTATACTTGTTATTTTAATGCAAGTTGGGTGACTCAAGTTCCCCTGACTACCTATCTGCAGCTTTAAATATCTGGCCCTTTGAAAGATTCAACAATAGGGTCGTACAGGCTGACTACTTACTGGATTAGGTCTCCTGAGTGCCTAGGCAGGGAAAGCAAAATAAGCAATATGAAGTAGAGCTTGTTTAGACAGAAACCTAAGCTTTCTATCATAATCCCCAAGCATCTTGTTTGTTTGCCTCCTATCACTAGGTAAGTCTAAACTCCACAGAGCCCATTACTTTTTATTTGGCAAATTTTCAGGGGCCCAGTGTGGTCTGTCTCTGTGTCCTAGAAGTTCTTCTGCATTTATTAAGAGGGCAAAAGCTAGGTATTTTTCCTGAACAACTCATTGGGTGAACTCAGACCTGTAGGTGTCCTCAGAACTGCTCACTGTGCTTGCTCACTGCAGGGGGGTTGGACTAGATGACCTTTAAAGGTCCCTTCCAACCCAAAGCATTCTATCATTCTATGACTGGACAGCCCACTGGGGGCTGTGGGGCATTGCCCTCCCATTCTCCTTATGGAACAGAAGTCTAATGGCAAGGACACCCTTCCAGGAAGAAAGACTACAAGGCTACATTGCCATAGACTACTGCTTTCCACTGAATAAGCCCCTGGGAAACAGAGCCCAGAACTCAATGACCCACCAGGCTACAAAGCAATGCTCACTTGTGTCTTTTTTTCTTTTTTTTTTTTTTTTTTTTTTTTTTTTTTTTTTGTCTAGCTGATTCCTGAATGGTTTTTCAAAACAGTGACAGTGGAAATGACCCTCTACTTTAACTATAACCCCTTACTTACACAATGCTGTTTTGAATAGCTGCAGAAAGAGGAATTAATAATTCAAAGTCTTCCACACCCTGCATTAGTGCACTAACCCCTGGATTATTTTAAGTCAGTGAGGAAAAGACATGGGTAAAGATATAGGAAGCTCATGACTGTTTTAAAGTGAATGAACAATCTGCTGAAAATTATCTTGTAATATCTATTTTACAAAAATTCGGATAATATCCAGGAATATCACCCAGCTAGTGGTGGCATCATTGCCAAAGTTAGCTACCTGTTAGCTATTAGCTAATTACCTATTAGCTGTTGGGTTTTAGTACATCTTCTGTCCTATTATCCCTGTCACTCTTCTCATTCATGTTTCAGTTCTTGTTTTCTTATTTTTCAGATTCTGAATGCCTCAAAAGTTTCTAGATCCATTTTAAAGGACCTGCCTAACATACACAAGTATGTAAAACAGAGGTTTGCTGGTTACTGGCTTTGCCAGTAAGTGCCAAAATCATTATCTACCTCAGCATTTCTATTATTTTATTACTTGCCATTATACATAATCCAGAGAACCGCTCTGTAACCAAGTTGTGACTGTCTTGCACTCCTCACTGACACTTCCGCATCTCACCTGGCAGAACTTTACCCTTCCCCAATGCTAGCTGTGTGGTCCATGTGCATATGCAACAGGCTCAGTTGCCAAGTCTTTATTGAAACACTGAAACCACTGAGGTCAAACCTTACATGGAAAATATCAGTTTTGTCACAGATTTCTTTGAAATCCAAGACAAAGCTTTCCATCAGAAGCTGAAAGAGAATGGCATTCCTTCCTCCAGTTTGCCAGGTTCCCCAGCTGCTCACCAAGCAGATGACGGACAACAGTTTACTCCCCTGTACTCCTTGGTGAAGGATGTGGTTTGGGAGCAGATGTCTCCTAGTGAGAAGGTCAAACAGCTTCCCCAGAAGGGCTGAGTCCCTTCTATCCCAGCTTTTCCACTTTGTGTGATGAGGCGAATAATTTGGTCCCCACACTAAGAACCAGATTGATTAGGGACTTGATTGAAACTCTTCACGTGAAACACAAATGCACTAATGAGTACAGAATCTTTCTCATAAATCTTGGTCCAAATAGCATTTAATTGTATATAACACTTCAGAAAATACAAGTAAATTCAATTGACCTGTCTGTACAAACTTATCTATGGGAGAGCCTCAAGTCTTACCCTAGCTCCCTGAAACAGACCTTCAACATCCATTTCTTCTTTCATACCCACCTAAGTACCAAAGCTTCAAATACAGAGAACAAAGAACAGAAAACCAGGGTCATCATTCAAATCTCTCCAGCCCCAAACCAGCTGGATTTTTTTTTTTTTTTTCAATTGACAAATAAACCTCAGACCATTCTGCATTTTACTGCGAGGCTTTGAGCCCTGCCCTGTAACTCCAGGCATCTCATACACAAAAGTGAGAAGATGCTTTGAAAAAAGTAGTAGCACATTGCTTGTTATTTTTCTAGATTGCATTACTCAGTGCTATTAAATACGGATGAATATTTCCCTGAACTACATTTTCTGTAAAATCTTATCTGCCATTGCTTCTTTTTCTCTGAGTTATGCCCAGCTTGGGAAGAACTGGAAGTCAGAGAAGACAAAGTGTGGGTTTGTTGCCTGCCTGCACTGCTCTGCCAGATCACAGTGAGGATGTTTTGCTTTTTTTTTTTTTGTATCCTGAGTGCAGGTCTCTGTTTATTCTCAGAGAGCCCCTGGGGTGCCCACACTGCACAAGCATTACGGGAATTATCTCCATCCTTGGAGATACCCAGAATTCATCTGGACATGGTCCTAGACAACCTGCCATAAGAGGCCCTGCTTGAGCAGGGTGGTTGGGACAAGACAACCTTCCAGAGGTCCCATCCAACCTCAACCATTCCGTCACTGTGAACCCTGAAGCATGACACCTCTGTATCCACAAGACCAGGAGACATTGTTTTTAGCAAGGCCATCCAAAGTAATTCACCTCTGTCTTGTCACCACACAAAACCCTGTTGTCCTCACCTTCAGCCCACAGAGAGGGCTCTTCCCGACTCATTTGCTCATACCACAAAAATGGGGCAGGGGAACTCATGGTCCTTCCTGCTGGGGAGTGGACTGTGAACTGTGACAACTACAAGGCATGGACAAAACTATGTCAAAGAACTGGGCAGCTCACAAAGGGGGACTGTCTGGCTGGGCAAGGGAGCGGGAGCAGGCCTTTGCTGTTTAAGTTATGACCGCTGTTCAAGGAAGAATCAGATCAGTCTGAATTGTGTCTCTAAGAAACTAGATTTGGCCAGTCAGACTGTAACCTAGGCACTAGCTGGCTGCTTGCAGGTTGCATGTTAGTACATACACCTCCTGTGCAATGTACTTGTATGGGCCTTGGGGTTGGAGAAGGGGCCTGGGGGTGAGGGACAGCTGAGGACAGAACTGGGAGGTCTGTGCACTGCAAGGAACTCTTTGCAACCAAGTAAAGGCTGCTCCAGCAAATCTTGTGTTTCCCTACATGCCTGTGTTTTCCTGCACAGTGGCGGCATGCAATACAAGGTGCTGGCTTCAAGACAACCAAGTCCATCAGTTGTGCAGAGAATGGCGAAAGACCTGCATGAGAGAGTACCAGCCATGGCTTTAACCACAGAGTACTGGAGAGGCTGGAAGGCAGCAGTGGCAGGCAAGACAGGGCTGGCTGACAAGGTCATTCCCATTCTGAGCAAAATTAGATGCCCAGACTCATCAAAAACCCAGAAAAAAATCAATAGGTTAGTGAAATCACTAAACTGATTACAAATGTGGATCATGAGGAACCGCTGATGGCCCAGTGGTGATGAAGAGGACTGCAGAAGGACAGATGACGCACTGTTCATATTTAGTACAGTAAGTGCTTCTGCCTTTGGTAGACTACACCATCAATCATCATGGAAATAGGTCTGAGCATGGAGGTCATTCGCAAGGCAAAGCAGCTACAAGTGAGGCAGGATTTAACCATCAGTTTAAGCACTGCTGAGCTTGGACTATGTTGTCATTAAATCTCGTATTCCGAGAGCGAGGTCACAGCATTGTACGCATGCAGAAAACATGAGCAAAATTGGAAATGAGTATGTACCTGCAGCTCAGGTCTGGTCTCCAGGTTTATTTTGAAGTTTTTCAATTTTTTAATGTCATGCTTGCTACTAAGTCACATGTAGGTTTTCTCAGTGTTGCTGCTCTAGAATGGTCTTAATTCCTTCGAAACGGGTTGACATCGCAGTTGTCTGATGGATTTGTTAAGATAAATACAACTCAGCGTTCACTGCAACTCTACTTATGCTTTAATTTGAGCAGACTGGAGCAATTTAGCGTTTTGATTTGAAGACAGTGGGAGGCAGAAAATCCACTGCTCCCTGTGAACTTCTCTAAAAAACTTTGAAACTGGCTCTTTCATTTCTCAGTTTGCACATTTCCAAACCTGGTTGTGCTGAGTTAGTAGGAAATATTATCTTGTGGAAGTATTAAGAATTTCCAATAGAAGCAAGATGGGAGCAAAATTGTTTTATATTAAAGTTACTAATATGTCTTTACCAATGTACGTAATTGTATGTATTCTCCCTTTGTCAAGCAATCATTTAATTGAAGACACCCAGAAACATGGAGAACTTCTGTAAAATGAACTTACTAGAGTTAAACAGTTAAAGACATTTTCTTTTGTTGAATACTTTGAAGAAGAATCACATCTCTCCTTCAATGTGTCCAGCTAGTGAAACTAGTTTCTAAGCATGCATCCAAATTACAAACATACTAAACAACAATCTATGTTCCAGTCCTGAAATTTCCCAGAATATTATGAGTTCAGGAACTTCAAGAGACAGCCAAGGCACAAAGCAGATTTAACAGTATTTTCCTGTTAACTGGAAGTTGTCTTAATTATCCAATGATCTCTGACCACAATATTTCAGTTTTATGTTAAGTTGTGTTTAGTTGCAGACCACAAATTAACTTCTCTCAAGTTTTATCTCAATGGCTTCTATATTGATACTCCTATACTTATAGTATATGGCTCTTCAAAGCCCAAAGCAGAAGAACAGACAAATTCTAAGACTGATCATAAGATGTTTCCTGAATGTTAAAAATTGATCTGTATGATGATTATCGGCTCCACTGATGTTTTCAGGATAACGCTCCACAAAACCTTATATGACTATCAGGAATAGCCCATCAGAAATATTGATAATACATTTTTCTCTGTGATGGGAACATTACACTATCTGAACTCATTCATTATAGGCAGCAATAGGGAATCAGCGATTTTAGTACGGACTAATAGAACAGCAATTAATATAAAATACAGTTTTAGAGACCAGAGTCTGTTTCATATGACACTATGTCTTGTTTGATTTTCAGATCCAATCGTAATGGAAGTACATAGCCCCTTCTCATTCATCCCATGCAATCCTCTCTTTAACTTATCTAGTTTCAGAAGGAAGATGTAGCAATTAGCTCATGGGTTGTTTTTTTTTTTCATTGCTAACCATCTTATTACATAAAGCTGGTGCTAGCAAGAACTTTTACTGACAATTATTAATTTTAATTAATAATCATCTCAACTAAGAGAAAAATGATAATTAAGACAACAGTGGAAAACACTACCACTGGATCTTCAGACTGCTCTGTAGTTTACTACCAGTAATTGGCTTTTCACTGCAGGACAGTATCATAATTTCAATTGTCTTTTTTCAACCAAGGCATATAATACAGATTTTCATAGATACATTTATGAATGTTTGCTCCTCCTTTACTGATTCCTGCACATTTACATTATCAGCCTTAGTAACAGCTGAGACTTTCACCAAGCACTTTACTTCAAAAAAAAATTAAAATTTTGAAAGGTCTGGGGTTTTTTTGTGAAGCTACTCAGGCTTTACAAAACATCTCCAAAACCACAGGAAATAAAAATAAACTATGGGATTTATTTATTCTAACTGAAGTGAATGAACTAAAAAAATAATCTAATATTCGGTATGTTTTACCATTGTGTTAAGCAAAAAAATCCCTTTTAATATTTATAAATGGGCCCAGATTTGAAGGTTAAGGTCCTCATATAATAAACAATTACACTTTAAAAGAATGTACAGCGTACATTTACAGTGTATAGTAGTTGTATTCTAAGGTAACCACCTGGAACAAATGGGAGTTATAGCAGTATAAAACTCTAGAAAAGCTGTGATTAATCAGGTATAGGTCTCTATGGCATGTAATGATATTATTTACACAAAAAGAGGTATAAGTATTCAAAATTATGGTTCAAGAAAAGAGGTGAGGCCACTGGAGGAAGAAAGTTGAAATTTACCCCCCAAACTATCATTTACCCCTAAACATAGCTGTCATCGATCAAGACAATAAAAGACTACATGCTTCTGTGGCTGCTGCAGTGCTTTTCTGTTTGTAGCATCATTACCTCAAGCTCAGACACGAGCATTTCAATGTAAAGAAACAGAAGTGAGAAAAAAGGGGAGGATGAAGCAAGCAAAAGAAGGAAAGAATGAGGAAAGGTAGCAATAGAAAAATTAATCTGTATTGCAATTCCACCAGCCCACAGAGTTCTCCTCAACATCAATTACTGTTCGCAGCATTACTCACCGACATCAGGATCAGTGGCCTGGACTCTTGTTAACAAAGCTTTAGTGGCTGTGTTCTCATAAACACACGCAGTGTAGTGATCAGATGAAAACATTGGTGGATTATCATTAACATCCTCTAAAATAAGATGGACTTCTGACTGGCAAAACCTGCCACCACCATCTGTGGCTCGGGCAACCAAGTTGTACACAGGGATTTTCTCTCGGTCAAGAGGGGCCAAGGATTTCAGCTCACCTAAAATTGATGAAAAGCAGCAGCCATCATTACTACTGTAGCAACATCATTAATTCTAGATAATGTATCTCAAAAACACGTATTTCACAGGAACAGAAAAGAGAAAAAAGATCAACCTTGCTTATTTCAAGCAACGGATTTAAAACTCACAATGGTGTTGCTTCTCTCTATATCAAACAAAGTGAGCTGCCAGCATGAGCGCAGGGAGGACAAACCACTGATTGTTTTCAACAGCCCACAACTTCACCCATATGAACACCACTGTGTTTTTCCAAGTCTGTCTTTTTGTTACTCTCAAGATTTATAGATTCCTAGACACAGAAATACATCCTGAATCCGCTGACAGTAGCCATCATGAACTCTAAGTTTTCTTTCTAATTCTACCATTCAAAACTAACATCAACATCCCTCTCTCCTCACCACAAAGAAATCTCCAGCCAGCTCCGAATTCCTGTAGATGTCTCTGGCATCTAGTATGAAACAAACTTATCATACAGAGATGGGTATCATGATAAACTAATACCAACAAAAAGACAGCTTATTCAGACTGTGAGAGCCTTACCCATTTTCTAGTGCACAGATAAACAACTGTCATTGTCACATGGGCAAACAGCCACTAATAGATGGAAGATAAGATTTGGTTAATTTTGTAAAGGGTGCAATTTGCATGTAAATACAAACTTTGTTCTTGAGGAGGGTAATACTTCCCCTTCCACATGCTGCATGCATCTCCATCTACCTCCTCTTCATCAGGAACGCTATGGCAATAGCGGGTGCTGCCTCCTGCTAGTCAGGCAGAGGAGGCATTGCACAGGGTAGGACTTAGGCTATCATGGAAATCAAATTCGTAAGAATAACAGAGGGGTGGGATTTTTATTCATGGGAAAATTATTTTATTTAGCTTTACTTCATAACAACCATAACATCTAGATCTTAACAGAGATTTGTATTTTTCCAGACTGACTGCCAACAAGACCTTTGTAGCATACCACGATGTTCACAAATCTATTACTTATATCCTTTCGCCTCCAAAATCTGTATAGAAAAGGAATGTCTTTTTAACAGAGTCTAAATACCAATATATCTAGAGCAAGTTGGAAGAAGTGAAGCCTGAAGGTGAAGAAGGACCATGCTTCCATTCTTCTGTGCTGAAAAGACTCCAGAACAGGCACATGGAGGACAGGGGGGATACTCAAGACAGACAGCTTGACTTCACCATAAGTAAGTTTGTCTGACCAACCTAATGGCCTTTTATGATGGAATGAGTACATCAGTGGACAAGGCAAGAGTTATGGGTGTCATCTGTCTGGATTTCTGTAAAGCCTTTGACATTGTTCCACACACCATCCTTCTCTCTAAATTGGAGAAATATGGATTTGATGGATGGACTGTTAAGTGGAAAATAAATTGGTTGAATAGTTACATCCAGAGGGTAGTGGTCAATGGCTTGATGTCCAGATGGAGATCAGTGACAAGTAGTGTCCCTCAGGGGTCCATACTGGCACCAGTGCTGTTGGATTATCTTCATCAATGATATAGACAGTGGGATGGAGTACATCCTCAGCAAGTTTGCAGATGACACCAAGCTGAGTGGTGCAGTTGACACATCTGAGGGATGGGAATCCATCCAGAAGGACCTGGACAACCTTGAAATGTGGGCCTGTGTGAACCTCATGAGGTTCAACAAAGCAAAGTGCAAGGTCCTACATCTGGATCGAGGCAATCCTCAATGGCTTGAGGATGAAGGGATTGAGCAGTACTGTAGAGAAGGATTTAGGGGTATTGGTGAATGATTGAGGTGGACTGAGAACTGGTTGAACAACACAGCTCAGAGGGTTGTGATCACTGGTGCAGTCTAGCTGGAGTCCCATAGCTAGTGGTGTTCCCCAGGGGTCAGTACTGGGTCCAGTCCTATTCAATGACCTGGATGAAGGGATACAGTGTACCCTCACGAAATTTACTGATGACACAAAACTGGGAGCGGCTGACACACCAGAAGGCTGTGCTGCCATTCAGCAAGACCTGGACAGACTGGAGAGTCGGGCAGAGGGGGATCTAATGAAGTTCAACAAGGACAAGTGTAGAGTCATGCACCTGGGGCAGAACAACCCCCTGCACCAGTACAGGTTAGGGGTTGACCTGCTGGAAAGCAGCTCCATAGAGAGTGACTTGGAAGTCCTGGTTGGACAATAGGTTAAGCATGAGCCAGCAGTGTGCTCTTGTGGCCAAGGACACCAATGGCACCAATGGCATTCTGGGGTGCACTAAGAAGAACGTGACCAGCAGGTCAAGGAAAATCCTCCTCCCTCTCTACTCTGCCCTGGTGAGGCGACATCTGGAGTATTGTGCCCAGTTCTGGGCTCCCCTGTTCAAGAGAGAGAAGTAACTACGGGAAAGAGTCCAACCGAGGGCTATGAAGATTAGGGGACTGGAATATCTCGCTGACGAGGAAAGACTGAGAGACCTAGGTCTGTTTAGCCTGGAGAAGAGATGACTGAGAAAGGATCTTATCAATGTTTATAGATATCTTAAGGGTGGGGGTCAAGAGGATGGGGCCAGTATCTTTTCAGTAGTGCCTAGCAATAGGACAAGGGGCAATAGGCACAAACTGGAACACAGGAAGTTCCATCAGAACATAAGGAAAAATATCTGTCATTTCAGGGTGACAGAGTGCTGGAACAGGCTGCCCAGAGAGGTTGTGGAGTCTCCTTCTCTGGGGACTTTTGAAACTCGCCTGGATGTGTTCCTGTGTGGCTTGCCCTAGGTGAACATGGTTTGGCAGAGAGGTTGGATTAGATGATATCCAGAGGTCCCTTCCAACCCCTATCATTCTGTGATTCTGGGATTTTCTAAAGAGATGGATGTGAGCTGGCAATGGACGCTCACAGCCCAGAAAGCCAACTACATTCTGGGTTGCATCAAAAGAAGCATGGCCAGCAGGTCAAGGGAGGTGATTCTGTCTCTCTATTCTCCTGAGACTTCACCTGGAGTACTGCATCCAGCTCTGGAGTCCTCAACACAGGAAAGACATGGACCTATTGGAGCAGGTCCAGAGGAAGGCCTCAGAAATGATCAGAGGGCTGGAACATCTCTCATATGAAGAAAGGCTGAGAGCTGGAGCTCTTCAGCTTGAACACAAGGCTCCAGGGAGACCTTATTGTGGCCTTTCAGTACTTACAGGGGTCCTATAAGAAAGATGGGGACAGACATTTTATCAGGGCTTGTTGTGATAGGACAAGGGGTAAAGATTTTAAATTAAAAGAGGAGAGACTTAGACTAGATATAAGTAAGAATTTTTTTACAGTGAAGGTGATGAAACACTGGCATAGGTTGCCCAGAGAGGTGGTAGAAGCCCCATCCCTGGAAACTTTCAAGGTCAGGTTGGATGGGACTCTGAGCAACCTGATCTAAAGGTGTCTCTGCTCACTGTATGGGAGGTTGGACTAGAAGAGCTTTAAAGGTTCCTTCCAACACAAACCATTCTATGGTTCTATCATCTCTGACCTAACTTGAGGTCTGGCAGGGAAACAAAAAGGTTGGTATCCATTGTTCTGATTATAACATTCAACCTGGCCAACAAACATGTCCCTCTTTTTCCCTTCTACCATTACCACTTCAGAAATGGTCATCCACACCTGTCGTTAAGTGGAACAACTAGTTGATAACGAAGTGTAGCCTTACTCTAGTTAAGGAAACTAGCATCCACTGATGTCGAGGGATTAAGAAGGCTATTCAGAAACATTCAGTTGCCATCTTACCATTTTCTGGATCTAAGAAAAATTTATTGTTCCCAGCACCATAGAGAGAATAGCGAATTTCACCATTGGACCCAATGTCGGCATCTTTAGCACTGATTTTAAGAATGACTTTGTTTGAGGGAATGTCTTCAGGAAACAGTGCTGTGTATGCAACCTAGAGATAAAACCAGAAATGTTAAGGTATGCTGTAACAGTATTTTATAGTCTTTGCACAATGTTTTTTTCTGTAGTTCATCTTTCTATATAGTGAACAATTTTACTTTACAGAACACATTCCTAGAAATTTAAATCACTGTTAAGCTTTGAGGTGTCACAAAAACAATGCCAAACTATGACTCTTAATAGGCCTCTCTAGGGTCTTAAATGCAGTCTCATTTACTATTTTCGATTTGTTTCATCAACACCCATGAAATGGAAACTTTGATGACTGTGCTAACGAAGACAACTGTTTTTCTCCTCATCCAGCAGTGTTTGAGGGAGATATAGACTGTGATTCCCCAGAGTGGTGCTTCCAATGACAATGGTCCATCAGTGATAATTTAATGATGGAATTAGGTGAGTATATACATACATACATGAGATTCTGTGAGCAGTACCATTAAAGAACTCTTGAGTTTCATCATGTCTTGTCTTTCCCACAGACCTCTCTATTGCAGTAAAATCAGTTCTCCCCTTTGCCTTTCCACAGAATAAGAGACAGCTAGCACTCTGAAAGCTGTGGTCAGGCCACACTTGCATGCATGCCCAACAGTGTAAGAGCAAGCTACATTCTTCTGGCTTTTCCACTGTGTCTCTGATATCTGCCAGGTTCAGGAAGGCTGGAGAAACTAGATTGAAGGCATGTCCATGTCATGAAGGGAAGGCACAGTTTTTCTGCAGAGGAGGAGTGGCTGCCCAGTGCGTCCTCCCAGTGCTTTGTTTTTTCCAAAGCCAACTAAGGCCACTGTTGCCAAGACTCTCTTGCTAGCGTTACTAGATCATTAACCTTCAATACTGGCTTCACAGAAATGCTTTATCTTGCTCCTCTCCCAGATCATTTCAGATTTTTCAACTAACACCTCAGGGATAAAAATGGGTGTGGCCTGTTAATACCTGTAAACATCGGGGATACCAGTCAGGAAACCAACACAACAGTCAACTGCCATGGGTGTTGCGAACTCACCTGCTCACAAACTGGATTATTATCATTAACGTCAGTGACGGTCACTTCCACGGCAGCTTGGGTTACAAAGAGGCCATCTGTGGCAGTGATGTTCAGATAATAAATGTCTTGCTCTTCTCGATCTAGAGGCCTTTTAACGTAAACCTTCCACTCATTCTGAACCAGTCCCAGAGCGAACTTCCCTTTGGGATTCCCTCCTGCAATGAGACAAGGAACACTCAATGTGCCGGGGTGTCCCTTCAGAGCTCCCACATAGTTTAAACACACAGACACATCTCAGGGGACCTGAAGTAAGTAACCACCATTTGTTTTACAGTGATCGGTGCCTTCGAACTCGCAGATTCAGGAAATATGTAATGAGATTATGTTCCCTATGTTTATTGCCCCCCAAATGCCTTGTATGAAAGTGAACCATAACTTTCAGTGGAAACAAAATCCATTTAGCAGCACTGAAGATGATCTCTTGTTTAGTTCCCCGTAAGGGTAATCAAATTCAGACTGTGAACAATCAATAGTCCTCTCGGGCTGGTACAATTGTCTTTCCACTTAGTCTCGGGAGAGGATGTAATACACCGTAGCTCTTGTTACCAAGACAATTTCATTAGCTGTTGATTATGTAATCAAGGACTGGAAGTGGGTTCTATTAAGGAATCCTCTAATGAAAGCTTTATCATACAGCTGTGTAGCTCTTCTGCTCATTAAAATTCTAGTTTTAAAAAAAACTTTACACAACACAGGAAGACACATTAGTATTAAAGAGTCCTAACAAGAGGTCATTTGAGAAGCAGTTTTAAGATAAGCAGCACAATTAGATCAAATGTATCCGAGAGTGAAAGCTGGTGAAAGGAGTGCAGGAGATGAAGCAGAAGAACTTTTTATCATGCCATAACACTGACACTGAAACGGCAATGTTGCTTTTCTACATCATTAAATTGCCTGGTGACAAAAGCAGATTGGGAGAGGGAAAGTTTCGGTGCACATCGTCCTCAGGAAGGAAGGAAAGAAGGACAGGTCACATGTAGAAGGGTACAATAACCAGTCTGGGCACAGTTGTTAATGTTTCCAACAGTTAGTTACTCTTCTGTGTGCAAGGGTACAGTCCCCTGCCTGTTCCACGAAGAAACCACCTTCAATCACCTTTCTCCACGCCTGACCTTAACCCCTTGTCAGACTAGACAATAAAATCTCTTAAACCAATGTTGTGGCTTAACCCTGGTAGGCAGCTAAGCCCCACAAAGAGCTCACTAATTCCCTCCCAGTAGGATGATGGAGAGAATCAAAAGAGTAAAAGTGCAGAAACTCATGGGTTGAGATAAAGTCAGATTAAAAGCAGTAAAGCAAAAGCTGACTGAGTTGGCATAACAAAGCAAGGAATTCATGGCAGGTGCTCAGCCATTTCCAGGAAACCCATAACAGTTATTTGGGAAGACAAATGCCATAACTCCAAACATCCTCCCTTCCTCCTTCTTCCTCCAGCTTTTATTGCTGAGTATGATGTCATATGGTATGGAACATCCGTTTGGTCAGTTGGGATAAATTGTCCCAGATTTGTCCCCTCCCAGCTTCTCGTGAACCCCCAGCCTACTTGCTGGTGGGGTGAGAAGCAGCAAAGGCCTTGGCTCTGTATAAGCGCTGCTCAGCAATAGCTAAAACAGCCCTGTAGTATCAACACTGCTTTGGTCACAGACCCAAAATATAGCATCATATCAGCTGCTATGAAGAAAATTCATTCTACCCCAGCCAAAGCCAGTAACGCCAGCTACCCAGTCTTCTGTGCCCAGCAGCTAACATAACCTTGGCCTGTAAAAACATATTTGCACATTTAATAATTTAGGATAGAACCCTATAGTCATAGAAAACTCATGTTCTATAGAAACTGAGTGAGGACATAGCAAAAACCATCACACTGCTTCACTGTATGAACTTTAATTCCAGCTAACCCACTACTAGCTCTTTCTCCACCATATTAAGTTTCTGCTGTGCTCTTCCATGCAGAAATGCAATCTGAAAACTACTTTCCATGTTTCTCATGTATAGTAGTGGTACAAAAATATTATGTGAATGCTCATTCCTTCTTGCAACAGGATCAAGAATGTAAACTGTATTTCTGCTAGTGTACTTTTGCTTACAACTTATTCGGGGTCCTGACATGTGTCATGGGATCTGTCCAAGCTCAAAGGAAAGACCAGATTCTTAAACCTTCCTCTCTAGTATTCGCGCTGAATGAGTAAACCAGCCTTTTTTTACAAAAAAAAAAGAAAAAAAGAATAAATCCAAGGCTGAATTTGAGTTGCCTCTGCTGTGAAGCAATTAGGTGTCACTGTGGATGCTTATGATGTCACAATTCTGTCAGTTCCCAGGGTCTTCTTAGCAAAAAAAAAAAGGCAGTGAAGATCTGAACTTGAAACTGAGCTTAAAACCAAGCAAAAAAGTCTAATGCATATTTCATTCCTTCTCTCTACATCAAAAAGCAGAAAAGAGGTCACAGGCTGTAATCTGTGCCTTCTTCATCAGCTACCAATGACAAGATAGACTGTTTTCTATTTAATATGAAAACTAAGTCAGCTGAGGCTGAGCAAATCTTTCTGGTGAAGCTAGCCATTTGTGCTAGCTGTAACTGTGTCAAAAAAAGCACATTGTAATGCATAAGATTTCCAGAAAATTAGTCAGGTAGGCATTATAAATATAAAAGGCTCTCTAATCATACAGAGCACAAAACAGATACATCAACCACATATTTTCTGTTCATAAAAAATAACTTTTTTTGATCACAAAACCAAGCAGATCCCAATTCTCCTGCTGATTTCTATGTTTAATCTGTTGTGTAATACAAGCACACATTTCTCCTAAGGAGGGTTACAGAGTATGCCAATGTGCACCCCAGGCCAGAATACAATCTAAGGCAATGAGAATTTGTCCATTGACTTAAGCCTTAATGTGACTTCAAAGAAGGAAGACCCCTGCTGATTGACATTAAATTCTCTCTATTCGGTTCAATATCAGCACAAAAAAAAAGCTTAACTCTCCTTTATTAAAGGCTTGTCATACTGAGTTTAATGTTGTAAACCATTAATAAAAATGGTCTAAATATTCCTGTTTAGCTTTGTGATACCAATCAGTGGTTTCCTGCTTATTAGTCCTTTTGTAAAAGGAAATGATTAACTGTCCTGACCAACTATGAAGTAATATACTCAAGGTGTGGGGATCCTATTGCTAAGAAAAGAGGAAAGGTAAAATCTAATTAAAATCAGCTGGTGGCTTTTATGGCTGGCACTAACACCAGCTTGGAGCAATTTGAAAATCATTGTTGCTTTGTTGATGGAATGGCTTCTAAATCATTCATAAGAATTTGGGGAATATGTATTAAAAAAAAAAAAAAAGTCCTTGGGATTCTTCTTCTCCTTTTTACTCCACTAGAAAAGGATCAATTTGAATGACCAAGAAACCTGTGCAATGAGCACCAACCATGTGTTAACAGTTTATCTGCATGCCCTTTTCATTAGAGCTACCTTTTGGTTTTTTTTAGCTTCTTAGGATTGGCTGTCTATTCTATTAATGGAAGACAAAAGTGGAAGTTATACTATAAAGTGTAACAGAAATAATGAGATGCAAACACTAAAAAAAGTCGAGGAAATATTCTTAAAAAAGGAAAGGCAAAAAAATCCACACTGTGGCCCAGGGAACCATTTTCTAGTACTTATACATATGTCTTGACGCAGATCTCATTCTGCAGTGATTAATTAACTTTTTCGCTAATATATGTAAGCAGATTCAGTTTCCTAGGGGCGTTCTAATTAATTAGTTTTTCACTCTGAATAATGTGGCTTTTCTAAATGGAAGCCTCCTGACTATATGTATTAATGAATTCTTTAAAATCTTTTGGCATTTTTCTTATGTTCTACTTTGAATGTCACAACAGTGAAGTGCTAGCTACAAAAAACACTCCAGTAACTTTCTAGAAAGGCTTTGAGGCTAAAAGAATCAGCATTATCTTTTATCTTTTGTTACTTGAAGTTTAAATAATGCTCGCTCTCCCTCCCTAGTCAGCAAATAGTACAAAGGCAAATCAAGCTCAAGTTTAAGTAAAGAAAGAAAACAGACAGATACAAATGAAATGCAGAGACACAGTGATCCAAAATAAACAAATCCTGACACACATCATTACTAAAGCACACACAGAGGGAATTATAATGGCTGAAGGGAACTGAAAACTAGAAGCCAACAGTATCAGTTTTCACTGCAATGTCCCAGTCTAGGAGGCAGAACTGAGTATTTACTAACTTACTTATTTAGTTTCTCTCTTACATTCATGCATTTATTTAGATACTTTCAATTCCCAACTAGAATTCTAGGAATTTGCATCACACGAAATCAATAGGTTTATCCTCCACTCCCAGTTTAAGATGTTGCATGTTTACTGAGCTACGGAAATGGTAAATCCAATCCTCTTAGCTTTACTATCATAAAATTGCAGACAGTGTTCTTCAGCCTGCAGCGTAAGTCCTCCACAAACACTGAAACATCCATTTATCCACAACTCCAGGATCTCAAATACAAAACAAAAACAAACAAAAACCTAACATTTTGCTCATAGTGGGCAATCAACCCAGTAGAAAGACTACTGTCTACAATACCAGTTCTTTCTTCCAAAACTCACTGAGCTAAACCAAGCTTAAAGACTATTATCCATCCTTAGATTTATGTGCCTGATGGAGCCTAATTAACATCACCAAGGAACACAAAACACTTTACCAAAGTCTTAGCAACTGACATTTTTCTTGGTGTTTCTTCCTTATTTACCACTGTTAACTCTCAGTAATATCTTTCTGAGTCTAGGCTGGCTAAACACCATAGCTAAATACCAGCAGAGCCCCAGTTTTAGCCAAACTGCCTCAAATGATATAGGCAATGACCTCAAATGGGCCTTCAGAAGAAAACTATTGTGTTCCCTAAGTGCATCAGTGCCATCCACACTTCCTATTGATTTTCTGTTAAGATTTATATATAGCGCTTTTGCTTTGTGAATATCTTCAGCAGCCATCAGACTACAAATAACAAAGGATAAGTGCAAAATTTCTCCAGCCACCATCAAATTCAGATGAAGGTGGATTTGAAAATGGCAACTACTTGTCAGTAATCATGGAAACCAATTCTAAACTGAAGAAGTAGAAAACAGAACATGTATTTACCTACTAGAATCTATCTAACCCTTTTCAAAGTTGACCAGAAGACTGCAATAAGCATTAGCATTTCTCAAAGGAGTTCAAAGGACTTTTCGATGATTACATCTAACTCAGAATGCTTATTTCTTTCACTTCCTAAATGATGATTTTTTCAATCTGTCTTCTATGTGCTACTTTTCTCCAGGTGCATTTGCACAAAGCTGGTTTTGGTGGATACACATCCCATTCTCATATTTTGTTTTCTTTTCCCTTTTTGTCAGTATCCTGTTCTTCCTCAGAGTTTGTTTATTGTATTCACAGAAGTTTCTATGTCTCAAAAATGCCTCCAGAAAGTGACAGCATTTGAATAATCATCTAGCTCATCTGATTCCATGAAGTATTCAAGTGCAGCTCCTGAGTTCATCCTGAGGTAAAGTGAATAGACCGCTTTATTAGTTAAACTGCACTTTAATATGTTCTGACATTTTAATCAAAAGAACCTAATTTCTCCTTGTGCATTTCCCAAATTCAAAGGAATTTCTGAGCTCTTACATGTTAGGAGTTGTACAGTAGGCATTAGAGAAAGTTTTGGGCTTTGACTTACAGCATTTTCAGAAACTAAAATACCACCAAAATATCAGACATATTTTGAACTGTGATAAAAATTAAGGTGCAGAATGATCGAAAATTTGAGTCAAATGTGACAGTTACTATTCAAAAGTCCAGTTTTTGCTAAATTAACAGCACAGACATGTGTAGAAAGCATTATTATGTAACTGAAAGCATAATTCATTATAAGAGATGACTTCAGAAGAAAGAGAAAACAGCACATTCAGCTAATGATCACGGTACACTAACACATCTGTTACAAACATGAAGGGTTTGCATTTCCTATAGGGAATCCCCAAACTCTTAAAATATAGCAAAATCTCCAGGATGAGGCACTGCTTATTTAATTTTAGATATATGGGAACTGAGGCACCTGCTGCTAATGTACCTTGCCCAAAGCTTTCACATCCTGTGCTTTATTCACAAGACTATTTTTGCCTCTGCTTCTAACTTGCTGTGACACATCACCTATAAACATATAGTCTCTGCAAACCTTTAAACTGAATCCTGACTTTCAAATAAATGGTCAGAATGAATTTCTGGTTGCTTTGAAAATGCTGGTACTTCTGATGTGTAAGACAGACGATCTATGGGTAACTGGAATATCACACCTCGCCCCACACACCAGCCCACAGCCATTTTCAATTTGATAGCTAACAAAGGGGTAGAAGTCTTATCCTCCAGAGCAAACTGTTATCCTGTTAGTTAAGTCACTTTTTGCCCATACATGTAGCCGTTTCCTACATGTAGTCTTGTGTAATTCTAATCCCATTTAGTGAGAAAAATGTGAATTTGTCCAATAATGTGGATATTACTAGGTAATTAATATTAGCTCTTGGATTGTGAAGGTTTGTGGGGTGACAAAGTTGTTTCTTAGCAAAATCTATTGGACAAAGCAAGATGTAGGTAGAAAAATAACTGCAGCACCTCATCATTCATAATGAACTCGCACAAAAGCCACTCTGAATCTAGGAGAAAAGAATGATAATAAATATAGCACAATAGGAAAGAGTAATATTATCACACTTCGAAAAATATGTTAGTAATGTAATTGAAATTGCCTTATGCTGTATATAACAATGCATGACAGCTAACCAGTGCTTCTAAGTGAGTTACTATTTCCCTGGGCAGAGATTTGTGCTGATAAGAAATTGCATCCTCCCATTCCTTCCAATGTAAAACTCATTTATTTCCCCCTCTCCTCATAAATATTGGTATTTCAAAGTGGCTCACACATGCACTTTCCTATCTCAGAAAGAAAAAAGCTATTTCGAAAAATTTTAAACGCTTGGAAATGTAAGGATTTTCTCCTTAAGAATACGACTTTCGTCTCTTGGTTGAAACATTAAGTCATGTTGGTTTCCAAGCTGACACATCAATTATGATGGGTGGATGGGTTACACTACATTGCGCTGCAGCAAATCAAAAAGTATTAACCTTCGAAATTAGAGGATAACCCAGACAGACAGACACAGACACACACACACTCTCTTCTCTCTTTTTAGCTTTGCTAGCTTCTGCAAATTCTGTCTAAATGAAAAAAACAACAACCAACAAAAAACATACAAATCATAGAGAGATGCAATTGTCTGATTCACAGTGATAATTTAGCTGAAACCCTGCTACACAGTCACCTAAAACTGGACACAAGCACAGTTCCTCAGTAAAGGGACGATTTTGGGAAGAAAGCATGGAAGTTGTTTCCTACCTGTAATATGGTAGCTAACCTGCCGGTTGACATCAGATGTGTCTTCATCCCAGGTGCTAAGAACAGCCACAACTTCCCCAGGAGGGTCACTCTCCTTCACTGACCCTCTGTAAACCTCATGCTCAAAGATGGGTGCGTTATCATTTATATCTGTCACAGTAACTGAGACCAAGGTGGTTGATGACAAGGATAAAGCTTCCCCCAGATCAGAGGCCACCACTGCAAAGGTGAAAGTAGGATCCTTTTCATGGTCCAAGTCTTTCAGTGTGCTGATCCAGCCACTATTGCTGTCAATGGTGAAAGCTTCTGTGATCTTCTCCAGCTCTGATTCCACCGCAAGCGTATAGGTGACCTGCCCATTTGCACTCGAGTCTGCATCAACCGCTTTAACTTGCATAAGTTTTGTTCCTATAGGCATCCCTTCCATTATTATAGCATCATAGTTAGCTGTTTCAAACGTGGGCTTGTTGTCATTTACATCCAATACCTTAACCTCCACATCCACAGTCAACACAATGTCTACTTTGTCTAACTGAATGGTGGCTGCAACTTTGAAGTGAAAAGCTGGATTTGTCTCGTGGTCAAGTCTCTTATCCAGTTTTATGAGCCCTGTGTCTTGCTCTATGATGAAAACCCCATCCTTGTTGTTTTCAGTCATCTCACCGTTAACCGTGCTGTACAAAGCGCCATGATTAGGCAAAACATGCAGAATGTCAATGGTACTACCTATGAGGGCATCTTCTGCTATGGTAAAAGAATACTGGGGTTGTGAAAAGGAGGGCAAAAGAATTTCTGGAGGTAAAACATGGATGTAGACAGGAATGAGGGAATGCTTTACAGGAATGCCACCATCAACTGCTTTGACAAAGAATGACAGAACTGTATTTTTTAGCTGGTTAAAGTTACCCTTGGTGACCATCCATCCGTTGTCTGGATCTATTTCAAGCAGATCAGCTACTGAAACAGAGGCTTCACTATACAGAGAATAGGTAATTCTTGAATTCGCTCCATCATCTGGATCTACTGCTTGCACTTGGGTCACCAAGTAACCCTTCCCAACATCTGCTTTGACACTTGCTCTGTATTCGACTGTCATAAATTGAGGAGCATTGTCATTCTCATCCACTACTATCACTCTCACAGTGCAAAATGTAGTTCTTCCACCTCCATCAAGGGCTCTCAAAAATATACCGATATCACTTTCCAGTGGGTTCTCCCGGTCTAACCTCTCAGTTGTCAGAATCTGCCCATTGCTATCAATCAAAAATCTGTCCTTGGCAAAGTCATTTATTATGGAGTAACTTAACTGGCCATATACACCTGAATCACCATCTGTTGCCTTCACATGGATTACCTTAGTTCCAGGAGCAACATTTTCTCTAACCTCTGCAACATAAACACTCTGTGAAAACACAGGACTGTAGAGGTTGGCCCCAAGGATCTGTATGTGCACCTGAGCTGTGCTGGTGAACAGGCCGTCTGACACAGAGACATTCAGGCTGTACATAGGCTCCATTCTCTGTTTGCGGTGGTTGGAAAGGGTGATAACACCACTCTTGCTGTCCATAATAAAGCTGGTTCGATCATTTCCTGACAGGATGCTGTACTCCAGCCTGTCAAAATCAGAGCTGTCCGCATCAGAGGCTTGGACGCAAGTCACAAAATGACCACGAGGTGCCAGTTCACTCACATACGATTCATATATTAACTGGTTAAACACTGGAGGGTTGTCATTCATGTCTGTTACTGAGATACTAACAAGAACCTCACTGCTTAGTGGTGGGAACCCGTTATCAGTTGCTCTGACTTTCAAGCTGCATTGCTGTATGAGTTCATGATCCAGCATTCGTGCTGTCAGAATTAGGCCACTGGTGCTGTCTATATGAAAATAGTCCGTGCTGTTAAAGGTGTCTTGGACTATCTGATACTGCACAATCTTGTTATTGTCAGAGTCAGCATCAATGGCAACAACCTGCAGTACCGGAGTCCCAATCAAAGATGCTTCAGACAAAGTAGCATTATAAGATGACTGATCAAAAATTGGAGGATTATCATTAACATCATTAATGATCAAGTCCACAGTGACCTCAGCTCTAGCGCCAGTGAGGGCATCGCTGGCTCGCACCATCAGCTTGAAAAGAGAATTTACTTCATAGTCCAGCGGGCTGATGACACTCAGAACTCCAGTATCAAAGTCAATATTGAATTGATTGTAAGGATCTCCATCGACAATGATATAAATGATACCCTGGCCTTCTGGACTGGTTGCATTTATGCTTAAAATTGGTGTGTGCATTTCTACATCTTCATTCACGGAAGCTGTATAGAAGGGCTTGTCAAATACAGGCATTGCTTTGTTAACGATGGTAATGGGGAGCTCTACCAAAGCAGACAATGATGGGTTACCGCCATCTTTAGCAAGAATGACAACTAAATACTCTATATTAGACAAATCAGAATTGAAGGCTTCTTTTAAAGTGACGCTACCAGATCCTCTATCAATTTCAAAATGTCCATAGTCTTCCTTCAGAAGGTATGACACTTCACCATTTTCACTCTTATCTTTATCAATAGCTGTCACTCGATATATCAGGGTACCAGGTTCAGCATCAACTTGCACAGCAGCATAGTATGGAAGCCCGATGAACACTGGGGCATTGTCATTTATGTCCTCTATGTAAACCCTCACCACCACTCGAGCGACTCGAAGGTGATCCAGTTCACGGCTTGCTTCCACCACCAACTCATACAGCTCTTGTTCCTCTCGGTCGAAGGGGATGCCAGTTGTCTGGATGACTCCTGAGGTGGATTTGATTTTAAATTTGTTGCCTGGGTTTAATATACTGTATTTCAAAGGCTCATTGAGACGGTTACCAACTGCATTCACCACAGCGATCTTTGTGATATTGGTGCTATTTTCTGAGATGGAAGCAGAATAAAAATTTTGTGTAAAATGGAGCCCACTATCCATGGCTTCTTTCACCATTATTGTCACCATAGCAGTGCTATAAAATTTCCCATCTGATACTCTCACTATTAGCATATAATGATCTTTGGAAAGGCTATTGTTTTTAATGGTGAGTACTCCTGTGCTTGAATCAATTAAAAAATGATCCATATTGCCTTCAATTAGACTATATGTTAGTTCAGGCGGTATCTCTGAATCTGGGTCTGTAGCCTTGACTTTGAGAACCTCGACACCCACATATGTGGGCAGGAGCAAGACTGTCTCAAATACAGCCTGGCTGAACACTGGTGGGTTGTCATTGACATCAGTTACCTCAATGGTCACTTCAACTGGGCTGTCTGCTGTAAGCTGGGGATTCCCACTGTCTCTAACATGCACATGGAAGTGGAAGTGAGCTATTGTTTCATGATCCAAATTTGCAATTGTTCTGATTGCACCTGTGCTGGAATCTACAGTGAAATACTTTTTTGCAGTAGATTCAACAATCTGGTAGACAAGCAAAGCATTCTGGTTGCTGTCAGCATCAGTGGCACGTATCACAAGGGGGCTGTTATTTGCGCTCCGCACTACGCTATTTACAGGAGCAGCTTCACTTATGCTGCCCGAGTACTGAGAGAAGAGAAAAACTGGCGGGTTATCATTTTCATCAACAATTTGAATGTTCACAGTGGTGTTTGATGCCATGCCTGCCATATTTGTTGCTTGTACGATGAGCTGATAGAAGGAAGCACGTTCATAATCAAGGGCCTTGTGACTGGTGATCACTCCAGAATACGGGTTTATAGTGAAGACTCCATCCACATTCCCATCTTTAACCTCATAAACTAATGTGGACTGACTGATTGCAGAAAGAGAGGTGACAGAAGTACCAATATCCACATTTTCATTAACCTCTGCTTGGTATTCTTTGAGAGTGAACTTAGGGCGGGAGTTATCTGCCATCGTCACAGATATCCGCACAATTGCTGTTGCAGACAATGGTGGAGAACCTTGATCGGTCACTTTGACTGACAACACAAACTGCCCCATTGTCGTAAGGTCTGGCTCCTTCAGTAACGTAATGATCCCTAAAACTGGTTCAATCTTGAATGTGTTTCCCGTATTTCCTAAAACACAAATATTGGAAGTGAATTAGAAATTAAATAAAATGTACTTAATCATAATTTAAACCAGGAACAATTAGTTGTAATTTGTTAAAACCAATATAGAAGAATTCTAAAGGCCCTTCTAGCTTCCTTTCTGAAAATCAGGTATCTCAGTAGATGGTACAGGTTTTCAGACCTTCAGAAACTCAGGCGCTGCTATCTATATCTTGATTTTGAGTATCAACATCTGAGCAAGTGCTGCATGTACATTATTACTACTGAAGCAGGAAAAAAACATCTCTAAATTATGGGAATTAGTCAAATACATGTACACCTAAGGCAAAGAAACTAGATCAGAGGCTAACAAGCCAATTACATGACAAATGGATAATAATTCAGGCTCTTAATTGAAGGGGATATTAAGCAACTGTAGAGAAGATTACAGTAGTTCAAAACTCAAAGAACTGAATATAAGAAGGTTAAAGTGGTATTTAGAAAAATAAACCAGAACAAATAACACAGAAAAGAGATTCGAGTATCTTGTGGCACAAGGTGTATCACGTGATCTCTGAGAAGGATGAATCTAGATGAATGAGATTTAGCAGAAAATGTCATGAAATGTTTGCTATAACATGAAAGTAGGGATACCGTTGACTGCATAAAGGTAAAAATGATGAGTTTGGATCAAGGACCTTCTTTGAATTATTTTTTTCCTTTTCAGTCTTTTTGCCAACCTCTTCTTTAGCAAGACAGATTCAAAACTTTGGATATGTATCCTTACTCTGTAATTAGAGTTCATCTTTATTAGGCAATCCATATTTTGCTGGTTTCCTGAGTGCCTGCTTAAAGTATAGGATGCTGCATATGTACATGGTATGTATAAGCATACAGAATCTTTTTTTGAATTTGATTCTAAATACAAGCAGAGTGTATTGAGTTACAGCAATTCCAATCATTGTAACATGCTCCTGCTATTGTAATTTACCCTTAAAAACCTAGAACTGCTTCCAATCTACAGTCAAGCATCCAGCCATGACCTAGAGAGAAATATGTCTTAGGTAACTGGTGATAAACAAGAGATTTTCTTTTAATGGTGATTGTTGCAGGTGCTGTGCATAGAGCAGTAAACGTGGAAATTGTAGCTAGAATATCAAATACATGGAATCCTAAATCAAGTGAGTTAATGTGAACTATCTTTAAGATGCGATTCACTATCTGTTGTAAATTCTAGGTCTTGAAGGCTAATTTAAGCTGCATACTACTGTATGTAGTTCAATATGCGTAGTGGCTTTTCTATTTATATCCATCCTTTCAGATCAGTAAAGTTTACTCTACTAGCTAAAACAAAAATTGTGCTATTCACTGAGGAACTGAGATCCTGCCAGAGCTACAAATTTTCACAAAGATCACAGTGTCTGTCATATTTGCAGACACTAAAAATGCTGCTGCAGTTATTTTGTCAGTGCTTGCTAATACAAATAATTTTTAGCCACTGACTGCTTCATGTACAACCAGAGCTGGTTCCTCTCCTTTGGGCATTTCTTGCGGAATTACACAAAAGCTACTTTCTATACCAATTGCTCTCTTCACATGTAAGGTGATGTAAGTAACTCCCCTGAATAAAAGGGCTGTGTACAATCTGAATGCTGCAGTTAAAAACAGCATCCTCAACTGCAGGTTTTATGGTTCATAGAAACTACAGCAGTAAAAGACTGAATTTTGATGCATCTGGGATTGTAACATCTGTGGATAATGAAACTCGGGGACTGCATGGCTTATAGTAAATGGAAGTTTGAAGTCTGACATTGCAGGGAGAGCTTATGATGAAACAGAAAGAGGCTGTAATGAAAGAGAGTATCTCTGGAAAAGAGAAAAACATGCAGACTGAAAAAGACGGTCTAAAAAGGACTGCTCAAGCATCCTTTCAAATTATTACATTATTCTGTCTGCATCATGTATGATTCTATTGTCAGTATATGTCGGCCATACTTCCAGCACATCGAGTTGCTCTTTATATTGTGGTTGTGCCCATAGTTGATTGGTTTGGAGCCCGTAATAGTAATACGGTGTCAAGAAAAAGCTGGGAACAGTCTTGAAAAACATTGCCCCAGGAACCTTACCAGGTCTGTTCAGAGTTCATTCTATATGGCACAGAGCTGTCCTGCCTGGGCATGTGTAACATTTTCCTTGATCTAAGTTAAAGGCCACTGGAGAATACTGAGAAATAACTGGTATAAACAAATGCAGTGCATAAAGTAAGTATTTGCTTTGTAGTGCTAAGATCTTTGTAGGATCACAAGGGTCAACACTTTTAGCTGCAAAAGCGTTCACCTCCTGGTTTGCTTAAGGGACTCTACTTCCACAGAACATAGAGGGTAATGACACAAAAAATGTTCATTGGGTCTTCTCTAAGCTTCAGGTTACATTACCTTAATTTAAGGTGTGAGCTTAACTATACAAACTTAAATCAGTGTGAGATGGTTTAGATATTCTTATTACATCACTTATTTTTTGTCAGTTAGCCTGTTCTTAATTGGTGTAAGCCATCCCAGCTAGTGACAAACCTTCACAATAATATAGGGATAAATAATGATCCTGTAGGATCAGAGCCTAATGCTAGGAAAGGCTTCTGATCTGATTAATATGGGAACAATTTGCAGTATATGAGAATTCTTTTTAGGGCAATAAAGGTTTCAAGCTTTGCTATTATTACAAGTTAGAGATTCATACTAGGAAAAAGAAAAGAAAAAGAGAAATAAACATTAAAAATACAAAGGTTAAAAATTTTTACTTTCTCCTCTCTTTCCAGACACGTCTCTTGTATATATGTTAATGGTTTATCTCAGAGATAATTCTTAACTTCAGATCCATATGAGCCAGAGAAAGTTACATTAATTTGCATGTGTGGCAGAGATAATGCAAATTTTTCATGACCATGCTGTTGCACTGGCAGAGGAATGCTTTTGCTGGTACAGACTATGTGGTGAATGTAAATATCAAGAGCTGAACAGCAAAAGTAATTTTATTCTGGTTTCACCATGTCCTCCCTTATTTTCAATAGACTTTGTGCCATTAAAATGCCATGGTCTTACTCACAGAAGTTTTTACCATAGCCCTGGTATTAGCCTTTATGCCCTTCTCATCTGAATATTGGCAAAGATTCTAGGACACGCCAGGTGTTGTGGCATTTGTTTATGGAGGATTCACTGTGTACTAGACTGAAGCCAGCAACCTGAAAATAAGGCTGTAGCTTTCAATAACTATCTTCTGTGACGGCTTTGAACCAATAACTTAGAAGTAAATGTCACTGTAGCCATCTAGTGAACATGAATGAGATTCTATTCTGAGATGTTTTGAGTATAGCAAATGAAAAGCAACAGGAAGACATCTCCCTTGCCCAGCTCTACAGAAGAAGGTAGATCAAAGAAGTTGACTTATGTATCAAGACGGATCACCATCATAGCACTGCTCTGTGCATGGCAAGAATCAAGATACTACATTTTCAACCTCTGTGCTAACCTGCTTCAATAGTGTAGAGAAGCTCTGCGTTTTCTCCTTTGTCTTTGTCCAAAGCCGTGACCTGCAAGACCGCTGATCCAATTGCTGCTGATTCAAACACTGAGGCTTCATACAACGGGCTGGTAAAGTATGGACTATGGTCATTGGAGTCTTCCACATTTATGATGACTCTGGCCAGGTTTCTTCTATAAGGGAATTCTTGATCTCGGACCTACAGAATAAATGCATCATAAACATCCTGATATCCATCTAGTAAAACTTCATAAACATTACTTATCTGAGTGCTAATAATACTTCCACTTCTATTTAAAGTAATATTACTGTGAAAAGTAATAAAAAATTCCATTTGTCCCAAAGAGATCTTGAAGGTCGTTTCCAACCTTAATGATTCTATGATTCTGTAGTCTAAACTATATTCACATGCAAGATGGTAGGTAGTAAAACTAAAGAAACAGGAAATGCTTAGGGACTTTCTTTTTCACTTGTGAAAATATACATGGCAATTAAACATTATGACATGAATTTTTAAAGTGGCAACCACACGACATCTTAAATAAATACAGTTTTATGTTTGCAGGAAATTTTTTATTAATAGGTACTCAATGGTCATGCCTTTGCCTTGCTCTTCCCTGCTTTATAGCAAATAAACTTTGCTACAGCAAATATACTTTGCCTACTGCTCCTTCTTTCAAAGAACTAACAACTTTAATCAACCCATTCTGGTCAGTTGTGTGTCAGTCTAGTGTCTGTAGTTGCCAATGGACTTTTTCATCACTATATATGTACATACCTTTTTGAGTATGATGACACCAATAGTAAACAGAGTAAGAATTACCTAAACAAGTGCTAAGTACTTCCAAGAGAGAAATCATTTATCACACCTCTCCCAACTCCACACAAAATATCTCAGAACTCCTACATTGATAAGCGTGCCAAAGGGATCCCCAAAAGTTTCGTTCTTAAGTAGAGCAGAAAATCTATTTTATCAGGTGGAGATTAAGACCAAACACCACCTGATAGCTAAAAAATGGAAAGGACCTCTGTCAGTCATGTTATTCTGTGATTCAGACCATATTTCTTTCTTAGCCTGCTCACCGAAGGACTCACAGCTTGTTACTCTGTGAGCTGAGATCCCACTCAGCTCCTGCTCTCTGGATCTCACAGCAGCTCTCTGATTCCTAGGGTCCCCTGTCCGAAGATGGCCCCATACCTAACATGTCACGAGCTGTACCTTCAAAGATCTCTCCTGCAGGAGTCTCAAGTGGCTAAAGAAAAGAGCAGACTATAATGTTTAAATTACTCTTTTTTTTTTTTTATTAACCTCCAGCCCATAATATACAATCTTCACTTAAAACCAGAAAGACTTGTGTTCTGTAATTTAGGCACACTAGGCAAAAAATGGTAATTTTTTTTTTTCTGCATACTTAAACTTCTGGCAATGTAGATGAAAGCTATTTTGTATATCAACAGTTTATGTACTGAAATAAGTCTGTAAAAGTAAACTATAAACGATACATGTATTCAGAAAGGCTGTAGAATTCTCTATGGCAAAAAAGTAGTTATCTTCCTGTGAATAACTCCTCAAATAACTTTCAGCCTCACTTTGGAAACTCTGAAAATTACTTTGAGTGAGAAGACCAGATGCCAAGAGATTAAATAATTTCCTGCTTGCTCTCCCTTGAGATAGCAAAACATATCATATTCCATGTAATGAATTCACAATAAGTTTCCCCAAAAGACGAAATAAAAAGTGAAAAATAAATACACAGCAGGGCAAGCAAGATGAAATTAATGACTACTTACTGCACTAGGAGTCCTTTGCTTATGCAAAGACTAAGGCAGTGCACCTGAAGCAGTAGTGATTGTTTCTTGAGCCAAGTGAATATTGCATTCTTACCATGACATTAAGGATGTGCTTATCTTGAGCTTCATGGTCTAATCTCTCAGCAGTATAGAGCACCCCAGTGCTGGGATCAATTCTGAATTTTCTCATGCTGACTGTATCGATGCTGCTGTGAATAGTGTAGCTCAATTTATGCTTTTCATCTCTGTCTATAGCTTCAATCTGCAGAATTTCAGTATCAGGGAGGATGTCCTCTGAAATGGTGACATCGTAACTTGGGTGAGAGAATTCTGGGCCGTTATCATTGTTATCCAACACTTTGATCAGAACCTGCAGTTAATAAAAGAAAAACATTTGAAGTTATTGAAGTCTAGTCAGATTACTGAAGAGGCACACCTAGAGAAACGTAATCTACTTTAGATGGCTGATGATGTTATGCTGCTGTATGGTGGGACTTGGAAACATCATTTCATATTACATGCTTACTGTTCAGATCAAAAGAAATAGTAAGGATATGACTTAGGAGGTAAAATGTTCCTAATTATAAGACCTGTTCAGAGCCTGACATAGAAGTCTGTATTTTCAGTATTTATAGATTGGAAAATATTCCTACAATGGTCATAGGAAAGGTTTTGTTGTCCCTTGTAACTGCTCTGGTTACAGGAGATTTCTAGAGCTATTATGGGATTTCCTTTCCCTTCAGTATTAATAAGGCTATAAAAGAATCCTTTTCATGTTACTTAAATTTGCTTTTTATGCAACCAAGATTTGTCTAAATCCTGTATTGCATTGGGACGTAATAGCAACGTCAAATTGTGACAGCGGTGGAGACTCCAAGTTGCTGTTACACATTAGGCTCTGTTAGGAATGTTGACACTTGATGAGGCAAGAACAGGAAACATGACCTCACAACCACACAAATCCACTCCACACGGATCAATACATACCACCAAGGACAGGTAATCTCAGGGCATTGATGGCATGGAAGGATTATTTTTATGGTCTCATTCTTGCTCTTCCTCTGGCCAGTGATGGTTGTCTTTATTGCCAACTAATTCACTTTTTCCTTGAATATCTATTCGCCTCCTTTTTGCTGCAGTTTACGGATGGTAGAACTTCCGCTAAAAATGTGAATTAACTCTGTGCCATTTGCTTCAAGTCTGTCTTTACAAAAAATCAGTACTGATCCCTAAAGAAACTTAGAGAGGGAAAAGAGCCAGGATGCTGCTGTTGCTGCCTATTATTTCAATATACCACAAGCTCACCCTGGTAACTAATAAGAATCACTATTTTCCAAGCTTTGTCTTTCAACAGGTAACGTGACTATGCAATGTTATGTGTGTGAGGCTCCAATGAGCTTTTGTGTTTTTCACCATTGGAGAAGTCAACTCCCAGCAGAAAATTTGCTTTCCATAATTTCTATGCTACAGATTACTTTGGGCAGAGTGGCTGCAAAACAGTTGAGAAACAACGTAATGATGATGAAGTGCAAAGAGCTGCCTTTTTTTCAGTACTGGAAACAAAAAGTATCTTTTTCAGAATATGCCTATGAAAGCACACACCTAATTTTACAGTGAGTGAAATGGAATCTTTATTCAAAGACTTTGACATAGTAATAGTCCAATGAATGACATGGGAAAGGCCGTGCACAGGACTCTTCTCTAACAGTAGGAGACTTGACCCATCCTTCATGGTATTTTCTTTGTTGTTCTGAAAAGTACTTGGCTACTTTTTAAGCAAATATTTTAGTACTTTCTTTGATCAAGCCCTGTTCACCCATACTTTCTTAACATAAGAAAAATACAGCTATACTTTTACTGCAGTATTGCACAAACAGATGTTGGCCTCAGAGACAAATGAAACTTTAGAGTTCCATGATATGTGGAATGGTTTGCAGAATACATTACCAGAAGGAACACGAGCAGTGTAAGCAGTGGTCATAATGAACTAGCCTGGGAACTGTTCAAAAGATAGCTGAAATAAAATGCTTTGTAAGTTAAATGGCATAGGACTCCAACTGCACATTCCATACGATTTAATTTTCAACAGATTACATACAGCATCCCAGAATGAAGCAGAGCAAAGTCTATATTCAGTTATGCTTCAATCTTGGACATACAGCAATAAAATTGAGAGGAAATATACAGTGCTGGGCCTATAATAATGAGGAAGATTTACTTAGGTTTTGTATTTTTGTTATCGATATATAATATATCAAGGTGTGTTTCTGACCCGACTGAGGGAAAAAAAGCCAAATCCACATCTGAAAAATATGTGAAGAAATGAGTTGTAATATATGATGGAAAGCCTGAGAAAAAACCCTAAAGACTTCAACTCTGCTCTAATGGAACACTGAGTCAGTGCTGAACCACTTTTGTTATTGTAAGGAAGAGACATTAAAGCAGTATGGGTTGAGGATAATCTGATTACTAGTGTTTAATACTTAAAGGCATCTTCCAGAGCAGTTTTGATACCCCCAGTCCTTGCCAATTACTGCTGTAACATGGCTTGGTTATTTTAATGCTGCACTGTTAACACAGATAACAACACAATTTATTTTACTTTTAATTAGTGGCTAAACACTTTGTCATGCATTGTTTTAGATAATCTAACAGAGAAGTAAAGACTTGTCTAATGAATTAAGCTGAAAATACCAACAGTATTTGATTCTGCTGGTGTTAGTACAGCACGGTCTACCTCGAACAAGGAAGTCACCATGTGAGGGATAGGCTCGTATCTGTGAATTTGGTTTTAACACTGCTATGTGCAAGCTCAAGCTATTCTGTATGGAAAATAAAAAAACACAGATGCACACCAGTGTGTCTTAAAGGTACTGCAACAGCGGTGACATGCTGTTTTGTTTGCGTGGTGTGTGATCACCCCAGTGCTGGGTCTCACTTCCCATTACTTCTAATGCATTTTGAGATCACTGGCAAATTGGGAAAGCAGAGGAGGGCATAAAGCTTTATCCAGCACAAAGCTTGCACCGTGACTGTGCAAGCCATGGCTCCATGATTTATGCCTTCACTAGATTGCATAAACTCAACAGGGTGAGACTGGATCAGCATCAAAGACCAAGGGCAAGCCATGACACTAGGAAAATTACTGTGTGGATTCACAAAGCAGCATTTCTTCCCACTGGAAAAGGTATAAGTTAATGCCCTGACACACAGATATGGACCATGACAGTGCGTGGGGAGTGGGAGGCATGAAAAGGGAAAAAGATAAAAAACTGAGGTCCTCATTCACTGTGGTCATCAAACTTGTAGGCAACTATACACTTAAAATAGCTTTGATAATTTCCAGAAAAGAATTTATTTTGTTTTTTATTTCTCTCTCTCTCTTTTTTTTTCTTTCACTTCATATCTACTATAAAACTGATCAAGTGTCTGTTTAAGTGGCAGGTACCTTCCTCCCTAGAGATGACAGTATTTTAATAATCTGTCAAGTGATTCACATTGCAATAGGCATTATTTATTACATACTCTGCATTTCAACAGCCACTTCCATCTGGAGAGGAAGGCGGTGGGTTAGAGATGCTAATGAATAAAGAGGTCATTAATGATTTGCAATTTCTTCTAGTAAAGCAGTTAAGAGTATTTCTAATTTTTGTCAGCTGTCCCTCAAAATCCCTGAGAGTCAACCGCAATTTTAACATTATGGTTCCTCCTTTACTAGGGGGGGATGGATTTTCCTTGTAACTAAAGAAAGTTATATTATATATGGGAATACTGATTATACAGAGCTCTGTTAAACCCACATACTATGGAAAAGAGGAAAGTGAAACTCTTTTATATTCTTAAAAATTTAAATATCTTGAGAGGTACTTGAAACAAAATCAGGTAAAATGGAACTTAAGCGTCATTTTAAGTAAACAGTCCTTCTGTCCTTACATCTTTGAGGAGTAAGTGGCTATTATTATCCCCATCCTTTTCCCAGGAAAACACTGCCTCACAGCACAGTTAAATGACTTACCAAATCTACATGAGAAGTGCAGTGGCAAAGCTGGGAAGATTTTTTAATTACTATTTTTGAGCCATCCCCCTTTTATTAGGTCACTTTGATGTGCAGAAGATTTCCTGCTCCAGCATAATGACTTCAAGTAAGGTCTTAAAAAGAGGGGGCAATGTTTCCTTTAATAACGGACAAATGTTATACTGACAGGCTCATAGAAAATCTGATCTCACAAACATATGTGAAGTTGCCTAAGCCGAATGCCACCAGATTGTTAATATGAGGAAAGTTACTCAAATTCATTTAACAGCTGCCAAACTTAGGCATAAAATCTTAGTGCTACTGGCAAATTTCCCACTGACTTCAAAAGGGCCAGCACTTTGCTCCTTGAAGCCTTAAGCTTTAGCCAGCCTATAGCAAGCCTTTCACTCAAAATCAAGTGTTATCCTACTGACACACTCAAAGACTCACAGGGTATGTGCAACTTAATACTTCCTTCATATTTATTCCCAAATGGAAGATATGGCAAGAATGAGCCGTGTTGAATAAATATCCTTTATTACTGTGTAGGTGCCCGGGGTGCTAAGCTGTGACAATGCCCATTGTGTAAAATCAAAGACAGGCTTTAAATGTTTCCCAACTCATCTCCAAAAGGTGACGAATGGAAATGTTTACTATTTGTTTGCTGCTAAGTAGGGATGCCTCTTTGCTGAGGACTGTGCAAGGTTACTGACTAAGCCACTTTTCATAGACAAACATTAGCTGCAGGTCTTTTTTTTTCCACACTCATAAAGCAAACAAGCAGCAAAGCAGTCTCTGCCTGGTTATCCTTGAAAGCTCATATCTTTTCCAGCACGTCACGGGCTTCAGAAAGGCAGGATTGCCTCCTTCTGCTTCCTTTGTGCTGAGCCTAATTTACAGTCCAAACAAGCGCCTCGCTATAAAAGATTTGCTTCTCCCCGCTCACTTCCTATTTCCCACAGTTAAAGCAAGTTTCAAATAAAGGATTCACAGGCCTCCAAGCTTACAAATTAGGCAAAGTAACACTCAGAGCATTAGCAAAGACTTTGTATTCAAAATGGTAAGTGAAAGGCCTAGAGAAATACAATCAAATCAAAGCAGGACAAAACCTAATGCAGGAAGTCTCTCCAAAGCTGTTTTTAATGTTGCCCATCACAAATACCTTTGGTTTGGGCAGAAACGCATTTGATTGAAAATTGGATAAACGCCAGGAGCTGCTTTAGAGACATTTGAAGCTAGAAGAATCTCCTTGGCTAATTGCTTGGTCTGGGCACAGTGTTGTAGTACAACCTATTAAGAGCCTGAATTGCTTAAACTCAGGTTACGCTTTTGTACAGGTTTTGAAAACCTATTTTGATTTAATATTGCTTTAAATCGTGTTACCACACAGCTTTATTTGCTACTTCCTGACAGGTTTTTGTCTCCTCCAAAGCCCAACTTTAACTTCAAAATGCAAATAGTTTGCCTATCAACCTCAGTGGCCTGTTATTTATACATTACCGTGCCCCTTGTGTTATGTTAAAATGGGATGAAAAGTCTTTGTTTCATGGGCAAGGCAGTGCTGAGATCACTGGATGGGACAGAAAAAAAATCAAGGATCGGGTTGGTTCTAGTTTGGAGGAAACATTCGACTGAGCAGTAGTGAAAAACTGAATTGAAATCCCATGTGTTCTTGTCCATCCTAGAAGAATCCAGAGCCTAGGACCTCTTATAGGATATTCTAATAATCTTGTCTACATTTGGCCACAGTCCTCTAAAAAGAGTTTTTCACCATTCGGTCAGAAGAACCAGTCACTTGGGGTGATCAATCAGCTCCTCTTTATTAAGAAACAATATTACAAAGAAAATGTGTCCTCTGAAAGGTGATACCAAGTTTGGTATTCTGAAATTCACAGCTGAAGGTCAATCCTGAGCAGAAGAATAAAGAGAAGTCCATAACTTTCTGCAAGGAGCGACAGAAAGGAGCAATGAACAGTAACTACTCCCATCTGCTCTTCCAGCCTGGTTGGCTCCACTATTACAAGTGACCATGTATTGATTTACAAAATAATTTCAGAGGGAACTGCATGTTCCTCTCTGTGTCCACTATACTGGGAAATAGATGGTTTTGTACTAAGTGAAACTGAGGCACTTTTCACCTCCTAGGTTGTAAGCATCAGCCTTCATGTTTTAAACTGTTTTTTTTCTTCTTTTTTCTCTTAATAGCAGTTAAGATGATGAGAAAGAGGGAGAAGGAAGAAAATAAGCAAGAAGTAAAACTATTTTTTTCGTATAACACCATGACTCCAGAATTCTGTTCTTAAAAAAAAAATAAAAATTATCTGCTAGTACAACATTCTCAACAAAAGTGAAAAATTATTACCACTTAGATGATTGTTCCCCACTGTACTGTACTCCTGTAGGTATTTTAGCAAAACACAACACTATGCACTGCTAATAAATAAATGCTATTCCTATGATGTGCTTGGATATAAAGGATCTGAGATGTTCACTAAAAAAGAGGCAGCTTTGGTATAAACCTGATACATAACCAAGAGAACCTCTAACATTACACAGTCAAAGCTAGTCAAAATTGTGGCAGGTGTAGGCATTTAGATGCCATTACACTGATTTCTTGCTGTGAGACTCCTCTCCCTGCTCAAGTGAGGGCAAAAGACCATTTCCCATCCCACAGGGAGGCAGTGGTGGTGACAAGGAGCAGTGTCACTGCATGGAGCTGCTGTCCTGGCTCCCTCCAGTGGGTGGGATGCAGGAGGCCCGTCCCCTCCCCAAGGCCAACAACTCACTTGGCAGCTGCAGGAATAGAATTTCACAGGGATTTAGAGCCAATGCATGCCTTCGGCCTTTAATAAATTACCGCATGGCCATGAGCAATGATGAATTAAGCTAGAGACAAAACCTAAAAGCTCGCCCTGCCTAAGTCAGGAGACCTAGCCTTTCTAGAAGTTAATCAACGTGACAGAAGTTTTATACCCACACTCCAAATACATAAATCAAATGAGCCAACATTTCTTCGTCTTTTGCCCCCTCCATCCCTTCCCATCAGGGCTGTGCTGCTGGGATGGCTGGGGCTCAGCTGGATGGGCAGCATGTTTAGCAGCAGCAGCTCAAGAAGTCCTGACACTTTGGTTTTCACTTTGGAAATTGTATTCCTTTGTGAAATACTGATCATGCCCAATCCAAAGAGTCTTTCAGATACAAAGGAAGTTTTTAATTTTTAATTAAAAAAAAAAAAAAAATCCTTATCTTCTTTTCACTTCTTACAAAACAGTGAAACATTAATAGAACAGATGGAACTTTTACATCAAAATGATTTCCTTCCTTTCATGGTTGGCGGTGAACCATGTGTGCAGTGAGGCATGAAGGAAGCAAACAGTTTATCAGAGTTGTAGGAGTGCAGGAACATTGAAGAAACTTCTGCAAGTCCGTGCCAGGGATCATGTTACTGCAGCAAAAATCTTTGGCATTTTTACGCTGTATTTTACCACCTCCAACTGTGTAATAGACAAAAGGCCAGGAAGAGATAAAGGGAAACAGGTGGGGTGAAATAAAAAGCAAGACTGTTCTATTTGGCATGGTGATGATCAGCTGTTTCGTAATAAACTATTGCACTTTGGGGG